>JAVVLW010003488.1:0-25000 GCA_034401795.1 Chaetoderma sp. LZ-2023a | reverse complement strand
TTTTCGTCACGGGGATAGGGTAATTTTAATCGTTGTTTCATTTAAACATATATAACTCGATAAGACCAAACCCTGGCCGAGGTGTGTGGCTTAATCATAGCCAACAAGAATCAAATACTGCGACTGGATTATGTTGTTAATCCTGATAACGGTGTTGCTACAATGCGCTGCTATGAAATGCAACAACAATTAATTCACTTTCTAAATAATAGCCGCTAAATTGAATGGTCAGACAGAGAGTAAATTCCCATCTATTTGCAGAGCCAGTGACATTTAACTGTTTGAACCCTAGGTTCCTAGAATCTCATTATCAATGTAACAATACAGTTAAGTTGTTGGCTATTTAGAAACAAATTTGAAGGGAACATGTTGCTGCCATAGCTCTCAGTCAAATTATTTTCAAAATGTTCACGCAGAATTTGTATTAAATGATCAATGGTATCTCGAATTCTGCTATCCGTGTTCAAAGTGATGCGCTTGGTTTGACCAGTACGTTCCTGATCAAAGAAAGCATGATCTTATAACAAATTATGTGACTGGTTATCCTTGAGGTCTTAGATCGACCTCACATTATTCTCAGGATTGTGAGCAAGTTATAATAGTACCTCCGGTAAACCCATCAGTCTGTGAACACAGGACGATAATGCTTAAGAGATTGAGTGTAATTTTTAATCCTCTAAGGCGTCGATCTGTTCAGCTCGCTACATATAGAGCCTTACTTATGTTTATCACGTGTCAACCGCGGAAACTGATAAGCACTGACATGCACTACTTAAATGAGGACTGACGGTGATATTAAGCGGGTTATATCGGTTCCCCTCATTGACTTAGGTTCTACTTAGATCTTAATGAAACTTTGATCTTGGAAGAAGATTCCTTTTTGTGCCGTAAATCTGGCCAGCCCTTCGCTTGTGATTCCATCAATGTGTTCATCTTTCTGGTCATCTTTAAATTGTAGAAAATGTTGCCTATTCGGACATGCAGTAAGAGGTTGTTTGTCAATCTCTCTGACAGCCACTCAATCAGTCTGCTGGACAAATTCTGGAAAACTCCACCTATCTGGTAACTACGACGTGTTGCACATCTTCTTCAATAACATAAATCATCGGAACATGTTAATGACAATTCACACGTGGGCTGAGCATGACGCCTATTCCTTAGTCAGTCCATCTATTCACTTATATGCCATCCGTTCAGTTTGCAAGACGTGTGTAACTCGTTGAAAAGATGGGGTTTTCCTCAACAACTTAACGCTGCTATGTCACAGTATTTCATTATTGCAAATCAGTCTCTAGGCTATATCCATCATCTCATTGTGTCAGGAGAAGTTCATATTTGCACAATGCCGCAAATACAACGACGTAATTCCACCGTTAGCGCAATCGTCAAATAGCTGACTTCATGAGTGACATATCGAATGACCCACTGCATGAGTAAAAAACTGACAGACTGCATGAGCGACAGCTCGGATAGCTATATGAGTAACAGGACTGGCGGCTAAGTCGATCGACCAACCGACTGACCGACGGAGTGACTGCATGAGTGGCAGATCAGATGGTGGATGGCTGCCTGACTGCTTGCGCGACAGATCAGATGACCGACTGTATGAGTGATGGGCTGACAGACCGCATGAATTACAGATTGGATGACTGCATAAATGACAGACTGACGGACCGGCCGATTGACGGGTTGCATGAGTGACAGATCGGATGACTGCATACATGATTGACTGACGGACAGGCTGCCAGACCAAATTACCCTTCGACTGGCAGACCGACTGCATGAGCTAGGGACCGACCGAACGAATGAGTGACAGATCAGCTTACTGCGTGCGTGGCGGACTGACAGACCACATGAGCGACCGACATACTGACTAGATGAGTGACCAACTGCATGACTGATAATTTGGAGGATTACATGAGTGGCGGACTGATGGACAGGCTGACAGACCAAACCACCCACCAACTGACTGACAAACCTACTGACCGACCGACTGAGCGATCAACTGGCCGCCCGACCAACTGCATGAGTGACAGATCGGATGACTGCATGAGTGACTGATCAGATGACTGCGTGAGTGAGAGATCGGAGGGCTGCATGGGTGACAGATAGGATGAATGCTTGAGTGATAGACTGACGGACTACATGTGTGACAGAACTGACGGACTGCATGTGTGAAAGATCGAATGACTGCATGAATGATGGACTGACGGACAGACTGACATACCAAACCACCCACCTACTGACTGACCAACCCCCTGACCGACGGAGTGACCAACTGGCCGACCGACAACCCGACCGACTGCGTGGGTGACAGATTGGATGACTGCATGACAGATCGAATGAGTGCACGAGTGACAGACTGATCCACTGCCTGAGTAACATATCAGATCACTGTACGAATGCCATATAGGAGTACTGCATGAGTGGCAAATGGGATGGCTGCATGAGTAACGAAATTGAGGACCGCATATGTGACGGAAAGGATGACTACATATGTAACAGATTGATGGGCATGCTGAGAGACCAAACCACCTACCCGACTGCATGAGTGACAGATCTGATAATTACATGAGTGACAGATTTGATGACTGCATGACTGACAGACTGACGGACTGCATGAGTGACACATCGGATGACTGCATGAGTGACAGATCGGACGAATGCATGAGTGACAGATAGATCGGATGACTGCATGAATGGCAGATGGGATGACTGCGTGACTGACACATATTTTTGGTGGAGATGCCGGGGAAATGTTTTTATTCTGTCAGATCTTTAAGCAGATAGTTTTCAAATTTTCTACGAAATGTGTTATTTTATTGAATCATGTTAAGATTCAAATGGGAATTTTTGAATAGTCATTGAGCAAATTAATAGCTTAGGCTAAATGTTTATTGCACATAAATTGTATTGTACCTCGCTTACATTTGTTATAATTTACTGTGTGTATGTTTCAGTGTAAAAACGGATCTTGCCGAGATTGTATCTCTTGGAAAAGAGCTTGGATATGCGGCAGAATCATTGCAGAAGTTTGTTGCCGATCAGGTCACTATACAGAAAGAGGCAGAGCAAGCAAAGCTAGAGCGAGAGGAATGGGCACAGCAGAGAGAAGAGAAACAACGGGAGAGAGAGGAACGCGAACGTGAGAGAGAACGGGAACATGAAAGTAAGTTTAAACTTCAGATTATTGAAAGGGAGTTAGAGCTAGAAAAACAAAGGAGAATGAACCAGTCACATGATACTCGCGATATAATGTCAGGGAAAAACTCTAACCATTCATGTTCTATTCCCATGGCTCCGAGGATGCCACCATTCGACGATAACAGTGACAATATAGATGCTTACTTACATAGATTTGAGCGCATTGCTACATCACATGGATGGGATAAGTCACAATGGGCGACGTACCTAAGTACTCTCTTGAAGGTAGAGCATTAGAAGTCTACTCCAGAATGGTGACAACAGACGCCGATACTACCCTGTGTTAAAGGCAGCTCTACTAAAACGGTATGATATGACTGAGGAGGTATTTCGTTGTAAATTCAGATCTGCTAAGATAGATTCAGGTGAGACTTTTTCTCAATTCGTAATCCGGCACGAGAATTATTTCATACGTTGGGTTGAGCTGATTAGTACGGAGAAAAGCTTTGAGGGTGTTAAGGAAGGAGCAATTATTAAATATGGCTAATCGAGAACTTAATGTCTTTTTGAAGGAGAGAAAATCTAGCAGTGCAAGAGAGATGGTGACCTTAGCAGAACAGTTTCTAGATGCTAGAGGAGGACCAGCATCCTATCATCAACCGAATAAGGCACCAAATCAGAAGTTCATAGGTAATAAATTTACAGGTAATAAACCTACGGGTAGCAAACACTCGAATGATAGTAACAAAAAGCCTTTTATTTCTGTTAGTGATAGACGATGTTTTCTATGCTCCAAGGTTGGACACATGGCAAGAGAGTGTCTCAACAGACAGGTTAACATATCCTGCGATAGCTCTGATCGACCGACCGTCCAACCGCTTGATTGGCAGATTTGGTGACTGTATGAGTGGCAGATCAGATGACTACATGAGTGACAGATTGGATGATGCATGGTTGACAGATAGGATGACTGCATGGGTGACAAAATGATGGCCTGCATGAGTGACAGATAGGATGACTGTATGAGTGAGACTGATGCAGTGCATGAGTGACTGAACAGATGCCTGTATGACTGGCAGATCGGATTACTGCATGAGAGACGGACTACCTGAGTGACATATCGGATGGCTCCATGAGCTACAGATAGGATGACTGCATACCTGACAGATCAGATGAATGCATGAGTGAGAGATAGGATGACTGCATGGGAGACATTATGATGGACTGCATGAGTGATGGATATGATGACTAGTGACAGACTGACGGACTGCATGAGTAACGGAGCGGATGGCTACATGAGTGACAGGCAGATCGGATGAATGCATGAGTGACAGATGGGATACCTGCATGAGTGACAGTCTGATGACCTACATGAGTGAGAGAGAGAAAGACTGCTTGAGTGATAGAATGATGGAGTAAATGAGTGGCAGTTCAGAGGACTCCATGAGTGACAGATCAGATGACTGCATGAGTGATGGACTAATGGAATGCATAAGGGGCATATCGGATGACTGCATGAGTGGCAGATAGGATAACTGTATGAGCGGCAGACTGATGGACTGCATGGGTGATAGATCGGATGACGACAAACAACCCACCCATCGACTGGCCAACCCACCGACCGACCGACCGAGTGACCAACCGACAGACTGCATGAGTAACAGAACAGATGACTGTATGAGCGACCGATCGGATGAATCCATGAGTGGCATATCAGATGATTGCATGTGTGACAGATCGGATGACTGCATGAGTGAAAGGACATATGCCTACATGAGTGACGGGTAGGAAGACTGCATGATTCACAGATAGGATGACTGCATAGGTGGCAGACTGATGGAATGCATGAGTGACAGATAGGATGACTGTATGGGTGAGAATTATGGATTGCAGATCGGATGACCGCATGCGTGACGGACTGCATGGGTGGCATATCAGATGACTGTATGAGTTACAGATAGGTTGGCTGCATGAGTGACGATCAGATGAGTAACAGATAGGATGACTGCATGAGAGACATAATCATGGACTGCATGAGTGATAGGTAGGATGACTGTATGAGTGGTAGACTGATGGACTGCATGAATAACGGAGTGGATGACTACATGAGTGACAGGCAGATCGGATCAACTGCATGAGTGACCGATAGAAAGAATGCATGAGTGACAGACTGGTGGAGTAAATGAGTGGCAGATCAGAGGACTGCATATGTGACAGATCTGATGACTGCATGGGTGATGGACTGACGGAATGCATGAATGGTATATCGGACGACTGCATGAGTGGCAGATAGGATACCTGTATGAGCGACACCGTGATGGCCTGCATGAGTGACATATCGGTAGACTGCAAACAACCCACCCACCGACTGGCCAACCCACTGACCGACTGACCGAGTGCCACACCGCCGGACTGCATGAGTGACAAATCGGATGACTCCATGAGTGGCAGATCGGATGTTTGCATGTGTAACAGATCGGATGATTGCATTAGTGGCAGATCGGATGACTGCATGAGTGACAGGGCATATGACTACATGAGCTACGGATAGGATAACTGCATGATTGACAGATAGGTTGACTGCATTGGTGACAGACTCGTGGCATGCATGAGTGACAGATAGGATGACTGTATGGGTGAGACTGATGGACTGCATGAGTGACGGATCAGATACCTGCAAGATAGACATTTCGGATGACCGCGTGAGTGGCGGGCTGCATGAGTGACATATCAGATGACTGTATGAGTTGCAGATAGGATGACAGCATGCGAGACATACTGATGGAATGCATGAGTGACAGATAGGATGACTGTATGAGTGACAGACTGGTGGACTGCATAAGTAACGGATGGGATGACTGCATGAGTGACAATCTGATGGACAACATGAGTGACATATCAGATGACAGCATGAGTGACAGATAGGATGACTGTATGGGTGAGACTGATGGACTGCATGAGTGACGGATCAGATACCTGCAAGATAGACATTTCGGATGACCGCGTGAGTGGCGGGCTGCATGAGTGACATATCAGATGACTGTATGAGTTACAGATAGGATGACAGCATGCGAGACATACTGATGGAATGCATGAGTGACAGATAGGATGACTGTATGAGTGACAGACTGGTGGACTGCATAAGTAACGGATGGGATAACTGCATGAGTGACAATCTGATGGATAACATGAGTGACATATCAGATGACAGCATGAGTGACGGATCGGATGACAGCATGCGTGACAGATCGGATGACTGCATGAGGAATAGAGACTGACAGTCTAGACTGCATGGACGACATATCGGATGATTGCGTGAGTAACATACTGACCGATTGCGTGACGGACTGCATGGGTGGCATATCAGATGACTGTATGAGTTACAGATAGGATGGCTGCATGAGTGACCGATCAGATGAGTAACAGATAGGATGACTGCATGAGAGACATACTGATGGACTGCATGAGTGACATATAGAATGACTGTATGAGTGGTAGACTGACGGACTGCATGAATACCGGAGCGGATGACTACATGAGTGACAGACAGATCGCATGAATGTATGAGTGACAGATCGGATGACTGCATGAGGAATAGAGACTGACAGTCTAGACTGCATGGCCGACATATCGGATGATTGCGTGAGTAACAGCTGACCGATTGTATGAGTGATAGGTGATATGAGTACATGAGTGACAGATAGAATGACTGCATGCTTGACAGAGAGGATGACTGCATGGGTGAGAGACTGATAGTCTGCATGAGTGACAGATTGGATGACTGTATGGGTGAGATTTATGGGCTGCATGACTGACGGATCAGATGACTGCATGACTGACAGATCGGATGATCGCATGCGTGGCGGACTGCATGGGTGGCATATCAAATGACTGCATTAGTAACTGAGCGGATGACTACATGAGTGACATATCAGATCGGATGAATGCATGAGTGACAGATGGGATGACTGCGTGAGCGACATTCTGATTAACTGCATGAGTGAGCGATAGAAAGAATGCACGATTGACAGACTGGTGGAGTAAATGAGTGGCAGATCAGAGGATTGCATGAGTGATGGACTGCGGAATGCGTGAATGGTATATCGGATGACTGCATAAGTGACATATAGGATAACTGTATGAGCGACAGCCTGATGGCCTGCATGAGTGAAAGATCGGATGACTGCAAACAACCCACCCACCGACTGGCCAACCCACTGACCGACTGACTGAGTGACAGATCGGATGACTGTATGAGCGACAAATCGGATGACTCAATGAGTGGCAGATCGGATGACTGCATGTGTAACAGATTGGATGATTGCATGAGTGGCAGATCGGATGACTGCATACGTGACAGGGCATATGACTACATGAGCAACAGATAGGATGGCTGCATGATTGACAGATAGGATGACTGCATGGGTGACAGACTGGTGACCTGCATGACTGACAGATAGGATGACTGTATGGGTGAGACTGATGGACTGCATGAGTGACGGATCAGATGCCTGCAAGATAGACAGTTCGGATGACCGCGTGAGTGACGGGCTGCATGAGAGACATATCAGATGACTGTGTGAGTTAAAGATAGAATGGCTGCATGCGCGACAGATCAGACGACTGCATGAGTGACAGATCGGATGACTGCAAACAACCCACCCACCGACTGGCGAACCCACTGACAGACCGACCGAGTGACAAACCGACAGACTGAATGAGTGACAGGTCGGATGACTGTATGTGCGACAGTACGGATGACTCCATGTGTGGCAGATCGGATGACTGCATGTGTGACAGAGCGCATGACTGCGTGAGTGGCAGATCGGATGACTGCATGATTGACAGACTGATGGCATGCATGAGTGACAGATATGATGACTGTATGGGTGAGAATTATGGACTACATGGGTGACGGATCAGATGCCTGCATGACTGACAGATCTGATGCCCGTATGCCTGACGGACTGCATGGGTGGCATATCAGATGACTGTATGAGTTACAGATAGGATGGCTGCATGAGTGACCGATCAGATGAGTAACAGATAGGATGACTGTATGAGGGACATACTGATGGACTGCATGAGTGAAAGATAGGATGACTGTATGAGTGGTAGACTGACGGACTGCATGAGTGAAAGATAGGATGGCTGTATGAGTGGTAGACTGGCGGACTGCATGAATAACGGAGCGGATGACTACGTGAGTGACAGACAGATGGGATGACTGCGTGAGTGACATTCTGATGAACTGCATGAGTGAGCGATAGAAAGACTGCATGAGTGAGAGACTGGTGGAGTAAATGAGGGCCAGATCCGAGGACTGCATATGTGACAAATCTGATGACTGCATGAGTGATGGACTGACGGAATGCATGAATGGTATATCGGATGACTGCATGAGTAACAGATAGGATAACTGTATGAGCGACAGCCTGATGGCCTGCGTGAGTGACAGATCGTATGACTGCAAACAACCTGCCCACCGACTGGCCAACCCACTGACCGACTGACCGATTGACACGCCGACAGACTGCATGAGTGACAGATTGGATGACTGTATGAGCGACAAATCGGATGACTCCATGAGTGGCAGATCGGATGACTGCATGTGTAACAGATTGGATAACTGCATGAGTGGCAGATCGGATGACTGCATAAGTGAGAGGGCATATAACTACATGCGCGACAGATAGGATGACTGCATGATTTACAGATAGGATGACTGCATGGTGACAGACTGGTGGCCTGTATGACTGACAGATAGGCTGACTGTATGGGTGAGACTGATTGACTGCATGAGTGACGGATCAGATGCCTGCAAGATGGACATTTCGGATAACCGCGTGAGTGACGGGCTGCATGAGTGACATATCAGATGACTGTGTGAGCTCCAGATCGGATGACTGTATGAGCGACAAATCGAATGACTCCATGAGTGGCAGATCGGATGACAGCATGTGTAACAGATTGGACGACTACATGGGTGACAGATCGGATGACTGCAAACAACCCACCCACCGACTGGCCAACGCACTGATCGACTGACCGAGTGCCACACCGCCGGACTACATGATTGACAGATCGGAAGACTGTATGAGCGACAAGTCGGATGACTCCATGAGTGGCAGATCGGATGACTGCATGAGTGGCACATCGGATGACTGCATAAGTGACAGGGCATATGACTACATGAGCGACAGATAGGATGACTGCATGATTGACACATAGGATGATTGCATGGGTGACAGATCAGATGACTGCATGAGTGACAGATATGATGACTGCGTGAGAGACATACTGATGAACTGCATGAGTGGCAGATAGGATGACTGTATGAGTGACAGACTGATGGACTGCATAAGTAACGGATGGTATGACTGCATGGGTGACAGTCTGATGGACCACATGAGTGACATATCAGATGACTGTATGAGTTACAGATAGGATGGCTGCATGCGTGACATATCAGATGACTGCATGAGTGACGGATCGGATGACTGCATGAGTGACAGATCGGATGATTGCATGAGGAATAGAGACTGACAGTCTAGACTGCATGCGCGACATATCGGATGATTGCGTGAGTAACAGACTGACCGATTACATGCGTGACAGGTGATATGAGTACATGAGTGACAGATAGAATGACTGCACACTTGACACAGAGGATGACTGCATGGGTGACAGACTGATGGCATGCATGAGTTACAGATAGGATGACTGTATGGGTGAGAATTATGGACTGCATGAGTGACGGCTCATATGCCTGCATGACTGACAGATCGGATGGCCGCATGCGTGACGGACTGCATGGCTGGCATATCAGATGACTGCATGCATAACCGAGCGGATGACGACATGAGTGACAGATCATATCGGATGAATGCATGAGTGACCGTCGGGATAACTGCGTGAGTGACTTTCTGATGAACTGCATGAGAGAGCGATAGAAAAACTGCACGAGTGACAGACTGGTGGAGTAAATGAGTGGCAGATCAGAGGACTGCATATGTGACAGATCTGATGACTGCATGAGTGATGGACTGACGGAATGCATGAATGATATATCGGATGACTGCATGAGTGACAGATCGGATGACTGCATGAGGAATAGAGACTGACTGACCGACTGACTGCATGGGCGACATATCGGATGATTGTGTGAGTAACATACTGACCGATTTCATGAGTGACAGGTGATATGATTACATGAGCGACAGATCGGATGACTCCATGTGTGGCAGATCGGATGACTGCATGGGTGACATATCGGATGACTGCATGAGTGGCAGATCGGATGACTGCATAAGTGACAGGGCATATGACTACATGAGCGACAGATAGGATAACTGCATGATTGACACATAGGATGACTGCATGGGTAACAGACTGGTGGCCTGCATGAGTGACAGATAGGATGACTGTATGAGTGAGACTGAT
Organism: Chaetoderma sp. LZ-2023a; assembly: GCA_034401795.1. Lineage (NCBI taxonomy): Eukaryota > Metazoa > Mollusca > Caudofoveata > Chaetodermatida > Chaetodermatidae > Chaetoderma > Chaetoderma sp. LZ-2023a. The sequence goes on along the minus strand of JAVVLW010003488.1, from coordinate 14,413 downwards.
GGACTGCATGAGTGACGGATCAGATGCATGCATGACTGACAGATCGGATGGTCGCATGTGTGACTGACTGCATGGGTGGCATATCAGATGTCTGTATGTGTTACAGATAGGATGGCTACATGAGTGACCGAGCAGATGAGTGACAGATAGGATGGCTGCATGAGAGATTTAATGATGGACTGCATGAGTGACATATATGTTAACTGTATGAGCGACATACTGAGGGCCTGCATGCGTGACAGATTGGATAGCTGCAAACAACTCACCCACCGACTGGGCAACCCACTGACCGAGCGACCGAGTGACCAACGGACAGACTGCATGAGTGATAGATCGGATGACTCCATGAGTAGCAGATCGGATGACTGCATGTGTAACAGATCGGATGACTGCATGAGTGGCAGATCGGATGAGTGCATGAGTGACAGGTCATATGACTACATGAGCGACAGATAGGATGCCTGCATGATTGACAGATATGTTGACTGCATGGGTGACGTACTGATGGCCTGCATGAGTGATGCATCGGCTTCATGATTACCATATATAGACGATACAGCAATTCGGGCGCGATTATAAATTGCCCACAATGAATGCAATGCCTAGGACACATGATGTTTATTGCAACATAACAATATGGTGCAACAGCATAGACATGTTCTGGTATGATCTGCTTTCGAATGCAACACTGTGAGGGATTGGCATGTTGGACCTAGTTTACACATTTGCCGTTTGTCATTCCACCTAGTTGCCATGCCATTTTCGTAGACTATTAAGCTCGAGAGAAATGATTGGCGGATTAAACTTGTAACAAAGGCCATCGTCCGCTGCGGCCAAATCAAAAGAATCCATAAACTTAATTAAATCAGACTATCAGACAATCAGGGGAAATTAATGGTATGATTAGAGTTTATCTTAGAATGTTAAGTTAATTTCACTCTTAATGCTATTTACTCTTACTCATACAAAGACAACTGACGTGCGCGAGGATGGATGGGCACGCTTTCGCATTGGGAGGCAGGTGAAAAGCGTGTGGCCAGGAGGTCATATTGAGGTAAATAGGCCGGCAACAAGACTACAACTAGGTGGCATGGGATGACCTTAGAAGCTCCGTTCGAGAATATATTGTAGCATGCAATTATCGTGTAGCCCGAGAGGATGATTACTACCACCTATAACAGCACCAGTATTTATACGCATACGTAATTACACATATATCATTGTTCTTATAATACTCCCGTATATGAACAATAATTTGTGTTTGCCTTCTTAGGGAAACATACACGCACGTGCGAACGCACACGAACATGGACACGAACACGCACACGCACACGCACACGCGCAAATACCGGCACATATGCACCCACCCACTCACCCACCAAGCACCAGCAACCCGCCCACCCGCACGAACGTATACATGCAGGCACGCATGCAGGCACGCACGCACAGTCATGGATTAACGTAGCAAAATACGCCTTTAATTACTTTAATTGAATTTTTATTATCACAATTTCTAAATGCAATTGCAACATACGTCGGCCGATAATTGGTCTTAGCTTCCATTGTAGTCCAGATATCTTTAGCCACTCAATGCTAATTTGAACCTGCACTTAGATCTCTAATTAAAAGTTAGTTTCCTTTAAATATGTCTAATACATTGATCATATATTTAGTTTCATGGTAATCCCCGGCATAACCGCTTATATAACATAGATCACTGCTATTCATCTTCTGCTACTCTCTCGTGCACGTGTTTGGATTATTTCTTGATCTCCTTCTTGTGCTGTCAACCGTGAGAAATCCTAAGGCTGCCACAGTGTTTAGAACGTGATGTAATTAGTTTCAGCAATACCTTTAGGGGACCAAAAAAATTTCAACACGTGGTTTCACGCTTTTCACGTTTACCCAATAATCCATGAATGCCATCTCTCTTGAGACAAGCATGTGCACGCTCTCACACCATACTATGAATGGCATGAACGTGGTGTGTGTGAACAAGTACATAGCGTACATGGAACAAGCATAGCGATGCCTAATTTAATGAAATTTGTGGTACTAATACGAAATCTAACGTTCTTACAAGTAATGTGATTGTGGAAAGTATCTTCGAATATTGGCTAGTATGATTTAGAAATAACACGGTAGGCAATGATGCCATAAAATGGCACACCGCGGGCTTGAACATGGCATGGGGGTGGGTACGGATCATATAGCTGAAATGATTCGAATGTGTCGTCATCTTCATGTCCAAACTCGCACACACACCTCCATCCTACCCTCCCTCTCATCATCCTCTCTCTCTCTCCCCCTCCCTCTCTCCCTCTCTCTCTCTCTCTCTCTCTCTCTCTCCCTCCCTCCCTCCCTCTCTCTCTCTCCCTCCCTCCCTCCCTCCCTCCCTCCCTTCCTCCCTCTCTCTCTCTCTCTCTCTCTCTCTCTCTCTCTCTCTCTCTCTCTCTCTGCGGATTTGTCGGACATATACATATGATTAGATCAATAGACAGATATTTTATTACACCTGGATCATATAACTGATATGGGGGCGTGGCAAGGAAAAATGTCAGCGTGCCTTTTCGCTGACAGACCAAAATATAGCTATTTAGAGTCGTGTTTATTTGTTTCTATCACTAGAGGTTAACTAGAGTTGATGGCGGAGGACAAATCTTGTACGAAATATATCCCTTTACAATCTATTATTGTTGAATATTTTGAAACCAATTTGACTGGGCGCTGTTGCTGCTATACGGGATTAATTCTGCCGCGAAGGCTGTATACGTGATTTCAGACGACGTCTTAACATGGCTACAGTACAGGGGGATAATCGGGAAATTAAGATTCAGGGAGGTAAGCGTTCGATCGATCCCAAAACTGACAAAGCGTGGGCAGCGCGTAACTAGAAATCTGTGGGGCATAGCTTAAACTGGATACCGCCATTCCGCTGCGCTCAAGGCGAACTACGCCTGCACATATGATTTCACATGACGCGGCTCCAGTTCAGGGTGGGATGAACCTTTCCAGTTTTAGCTATGCCTGCCTGCGTGCCTGCCTGCCTGCCTGCCTGCCTGCCTGCCTGCCTGCCTGCCTGTCTGACTACCTGCCTGCCTGAATTGGCATCCCATAATCATACTTTTGTAAATTTCTATGTGAATCTGACTAGTTTTGAATAGTTTTGACTGTTTTGTCTATGCATGCCTGGTGCTGTTGAGAAGCCTATTAATCTGCGCAACCTTGTGATAAATTTCTTCAACATAATATGCCTTTTCTAGATCTGAGTAATGCTAAAAAGAACACGAGGCTCAAGGGCCTGTGGCGCTCATCTGGACCATTAGCATTTGAACCATTTGTATTTAAATAGATATGATAGATAATTTTCGGAAAATCCAAGATCGCCACACAAAAAATCGACCAATCAAAATTCTGAATAGAAATTCTCGGGTACCTTGATAGGGTCACTCTAGCCAAATGTGGTTGAAATATGTCAAGCAACTAAGTAGACGCAGCGTTTTGACAATTTCTGGTAAATTTTTCATAAAATCGCAGATTTTCATGAAAAAAATTGATGAATCAAAGTTGTGAATGGAAGTTATGGAGCCTACGACGATTGGGTCCTTTCAGCCAAATTTGGTTGAAATCGCTCTGAATGGTAAAGAGAAGCAATTTGACAATTTCCGGTGCATTTTTCATAAAATCTAAGATTTTAACCCGAAAAATTGATGAATCAAAATTCCAAATAGAAGATCTGGAGCCTACGACCATAGGGTCCATTCAGACAAATTTGGTTGAAATTGCTCAGAATGGTAAGGAGAAGAAGCAATTTGACAATTTCCGGTGCATTTAAAATAAAATCTAAGATTTTCACCCGAAAGATAGATGAATCAGAATTCCAAATATGTGTTCTGGAGCTGACGACCATAGGCTCCTTTCAGCCAAATTTGATTGAACTCGGTAATAATGGTAAGAAGAAGCATTTTGACAATTTCCGGTACATTTTTCATATAATCTAAGATTTTGACCCAATAAATTTATGAATCAAAATTCCGAATGAACGTTCTGGAGCCTATGACCGTTGGGTCCTTTCACCCAAATTTGGTTGAAATCGGTCGAAATGGTAAGGAGAAGAAGCATTTTGACAACTTTCGGTAAAATTTTAATATAATCTAAGATTTTCACACAAAAATTGAATGAATCAAAAATCTCGAATGGAAGTTCTGGTACCTACGACCATTGGGCCATTTCAGCCATATTTGGGTGAAATCGGTCATAATGGTAAGGAGAAGAAGCATTTTGACAATTTCTGGTACATTTTTCATAAAATCGAAGATTTTGACCCACAAAATGTATGAATCAAAATTCTGAATGGAAACTCTGGAGCCTACGACCGTTGGTCCTTTCAGCCAAATTTGGTTAAAACCGGTAAAAATGGTAAGGAGAAAAAGCATTTGGACAATTATGGGTAAATTTTTAATAAAATCTAAGATTTTCACCCAAAAAATTAATGAATCCAAATCTTGAATGGACGTTCTGGAGCCTACGACCATTGGGTCCTTTCAGCCAAATTTGATTGAAATCGGTCATAATAGTAAGGAGAAGAAGCATATTGACAATTTCCGGTAAATTTTAATAAAATCCAAGATTTTGATCCAGAAAATTGATGAATCAAATTTCTGAATGGATTTTCTGGAGCCTATCACCATAGGGTCCTTCCACCCAAATTTGGTTGAAATCGCTCAGAATGGTAAGGAGAAACATTTTGACAATTTCCGGTACATTTTTCATAAAATCTAAAATATTTACGCAACAAAATTCTGAATGGAAGTTCTAGAGCCTATGATCGTAGGATTCTTTCAGCCCAATTTGGATCTAATTGGTCAAAATGGTAAGGAGAAGAAGCAATTTGACAATTTCCGGTAAATTTTTAATAAAATCTAAGTTTTTCACCCAAAATATTTACGCAACAAAATTCGGATAAAAGCTCTAGAGCCTATGATCATAGGATTCTTTCAGTCCAATTTGGTTCAAATTGGTCAAAATGGTAAGGAGAAGAAGCAATTTGACAATTTCCGGTAATTTTAAAATAAAATCTAAGTTTTTCACCCAAAATACTTACGAATCAAAATTCCAAATGAAAGTTCTATAACCTATCACCATAGGATCCTTTCAGCCAAATTTGATTGACATCGGTCAAAAGGGTAAGGAGAAGAAGCAATTTAACAATTTCCTTTACGTTTTTAATAAAGTCTAAGATTTTGACCCAAAAGATTTATGAATCAAAATTCCAAATGGAAGTTCCGGATCCGAGCACAATAGCATCCTTTGACCAAAATTTAGCTAAGATTCGGCTATTGGTTAAGAAGGAGGAGTAGCGTTTTAAAGCAAAAGTTGACGGAAGACGGACGACAGATGACGGACGACGGGTGGATGGACGGACGGACGGCGGATGGTCGCCACGGTATAAGCTCACTTTGGCCTTCCAGCCCAGGTGAGTTAATAATCAGACTAATATACTGGCTGCGAGACGTAATCTGTGAGAATGCTTAAAATTATACATGGATAGCCTTTTGATGTCGTAGTATGTCCAAGATAACAGAATTTCGTTGGATTTCCAACAAGGACGTACTTATCAAGATTCAATGCCAGATCTTTCGGTTTAGATTCTTTTACATTTTTGTATCAAACTAGAATCTGGACAGAGGAGAACAATTCTTAGAATGTAATCATGAAAATGTCTGCTAAGGATATTGAAATGAGTATCTCTCATTCCTGCGATTCCTTGACTAGTGTTACTGATAAAGAGGAAGGTGTCTTGAATTCTCTGCATTATTTTGGAGTTTCTTTCGAGTTGTGTATTGAAAATAAGGGTACACACTACGCCAGTCACAGCACGCGTTATGTATACATGCTGAGTTAGTGTGTTGTGGATCCGCCGCTTGCCGTCGGTTTTGCTGCTACTGCTGCTCAGCCAGCCTCGGGGTTCGGGAGCGGTCGCCGCGCATCTCCGGTGTCCACAAAAACCGACCTCCAGGGTCGTCTCCGGTGTCCACAAAAACCGACCTCCAGGGTCGGTGGAATGATCACGTTCTAGTGGGCTCATGCAGCCACTGTTGCGAAAATTTAACACTACCGTATCGTCCCGGCTGTTCGTGTCCCCGGTGTGTCTAGCCGTCATCTCCACGGTGGAAAGAACGGTGCTAGCACACAAATTTACTTTACTTGCTTTTAAAACTAGCAAATGGTCTTTTGTTGTTTGCTTTCTACTTAAAACGGTGTACATAAAAACAGAAAAAGTGATGTGTTAGTTTTGTGTCTCGCCAGCGGTACATAACTGATCTAGTCATATATAGATGATATCGAGAAAGGTACCCCTGTGGGGGACGGACCGGGCAGAGCACCGTCAGTTGGGTTAATATAAACTATATCTGCCTCAGGCCAGCCAAACACTATTGGTTTCCGAGAGGAAGGTGCCTTGTGCGGGCCTCCGTCACAGGAAAAATGCCTTCAACGCCGAAGCGGAGGAGGAGAGAAGATAGGAGAGAGAGAAATCCGTCCTGCAACAATATGCAGAGCAAAAATGGAGAACCCATATCAAACGGTACCAATAATGACTGAATCTTTACCGTTTGCTTGAGAGGAACTATATGACGGTGCAGTACCGTGCTCCATCTGGAGGATGGCCGAGGGAGGAAAATGGGGAACCAATACCTCTTTATGCCAAGAATGACTATGCACTTGCCATTTGTTTGAGAGGTAATTTATGATTGTACCACACCGTGGCGCCTTGTGAAAAGGCAACCAGTGGGAAATTAACTATGAAAATGTGATAAAGGGGGTGGATGTAATCTCACAATCTACGGGCAATCGTTAGAGAGACATCCCACGGTATGTAAAAATGAGGAGGAAAATCATGTTGGTCTTCCTGCCCAAGGTAGGGAATACAAACTTTTGCGAGAGGAAAATGCCTCATTCGGGTCTCCGTCAAAAAGAAAAATGCCTTCAATGCCGAAGCAGAGGAGGAGAGCGGTAAAAAGGGCCACCCACCTATCCTCCAAAGAGAGAGAAAAATTATCGTGTGTATTTATCCTAATATAGTTATTTTACTCTTGTGTGCCTACGGTGTGTACGTGAAGATACGGTGGCTGATCCATTTCAGCACCGTTGTCTTAAGTTAAAGATACTGTTTAGTTGGTACCGTCCATTTTTGGGTACCTAAAGATGGCATATACTAACTATTAGTTGTAAGGTCAAAAAACGTATATTTTTAAGCCACAAATGGCGTAGCACCAACTGTCCTTAACAAATACGTCTTCCCGGCGAGGATGCTCGGTACTGTTGCCAATACCTCACAGAGCATCTCTCCTCAGACCGACTGCATTCAACATGTTGTCTGGTGGTAGTTTCAGAGCCGCTAAGCGATCCCTCCACATACTACATCACAGCCACAAATAACAACACATGGACAAATCACATTGACAGAAGCGTGTTTTAGAAAGCAGATTTTAGCTTACTTACGGTGGGGAGAGAGAAACATATTCCCATCTCTGGTGGCTATCCCGTAGGTGTGGTGAGCTTTAAGGCTTCACTCACCCACCGTTATGAGTTAGATGGTGGTCCATGATTCTATACATCACCTAAGGTTTCGAGTACGGGCTGTATGAGATCTGTACCCTGACATTACCGTTCAGCTGCTTTAGGTTTGGAGAAAGGTTGCCTTAAGAACACTGCTGGGATGGTAACAGCGTTTCCTACTTTGGCATAAAAAGTCTTGCTTAATAGGTACTGAAGATACATGGGATATGTTATGTGAACGGCAGACTGGTTCTGGCCGGCCAGATACCTACTGTAATTTCTTGAGACGGTCCTAACCATTCCTACGGTGGGAAGTCAAACAATTATTTCGGCCAGACAGCCAGATAAGCGTAGTCAAAGGCAGTTACCTTTCACTTAATTTAGGAGGCCTTAATATGAACGGCCAACTATGAAAATCAGTTGTACCGTTTGCACAACGGTATTATTGACTATGAAGAAGAGTTTTTAATAGCAATTCTCCGTTTGAAGAGTAACCGTTCTTGGCTAGGCTATTGAGCTATCATCTTTCTAGGTTTAAAGGTAGCATGTCATGTTCTCTGGCGAGAGCATGAGCAGCGACCTTAATGTAAAATTGGTGCCGTTAGGAGAAAATACGGTGATGCATTTGTTGTTGATGTATAGTGTAACCTAGGTGTACTGCAGTCCAAATATGTTTGCAGTTTTTGCTGCTAACTAACAATATTGGCAGAATGCCTGATTACATATATATACATTCATTAGAATTATAGGGTCGATCCGACCCACGGTGCCGTTTATTTGCTGACACCGTTTACAATGCATAACATTATGTACAATATTGTCTTAAAGGGGTGGGGGTTTGGGGGGGTCACATCCGACCTTACGGTACGGTACCACTTACGGCGGTACTTTATTTATTATTAATAACAGTATACATAACTGAGATATGTTCCTATGTGTGGGGTGCACCTATTAGTCATCAGTACAGTTTAAACGTCACATGTAGTCTTTGTACTGCTTTCTTGCGGTATGAGTTGAGGCACTGTGTAGCTGCCACCTGGAGAATTACTGCAGGATGATGGCCGTAATGTTTCATACTCGAAAACAATGAAGAATAAAGCCCATCTCAGTGGCTAACAGGTCCTAATGCATAGCGCATACCGAATAGTTCACCGTAATACCGTTGTACTGTTTGTGCTTTACGAGTGACGGATGCCTCCATTGTGTAGATACGGTAAGTACATATTATGTTTTAATTATTTTTTCGGCGCAAGATGATCCACGTCGGCTAGCTCTTACGGCGTGTAAAGCAATGCCCTTGTCTGGACTATGGTCAAAATGTAAATTCAATGACGCAGGGTACGTCCATTGTTTTCTACCACCGTTTTTGGAGTGGCACGGCAAGACATAAAAAGCACCACCGTTCTTACAAGCTAATTTAAATGGTAATGGCCAAAAGTCTTACACCGCGATGAAGGCACCACTGGTGACGGTGGTCGAAATAAAGAGCCTTCTTTTAATGTAGGTTGTTACTCCTGTTGATCTACCAGGAGTGTACACAAACGTGGTGCAGTGCGGTGCGCGCCTGTCCGGAGAGAGAACCTGACTGTAATAAGCCGCGTTGGCGTAGATTGCAGAACGGGAGCTCTACGCAGTAGGCAGATAGTGAGAAAGCTCCCACTCTCGGACCGCGTCCGCCTCCATTCTATTCGAGTTTGGCTTTAAGAACGCCTTTTATACTCAGTGAGAGGCTGCGTGAGCCCGCTCAGCCAATCAGAGCGCGTGTTGCGTGCCAGACGAGGTAGCTAGAGAAATCGTGGGTAGCTCTCTCCAGTTCTGGAAAGCTCTCTGGCAAAGTCAACACTTAGTTGGAGTGCAAAATAGTCCGTTTTAATATCTTCGCCAGATCTGAACCGATCTAATCTCTGTTCAGTGTGTTAAATTCCCCATTCAATCCTGATATTAATACATACCAAACTCTTTGCGAACGGTCCCATATTACGGAATCGCCATAATATGAGCAAGTATATACGTAAGTTGCCAGTCTCCACCGGCTAATGCGTCAATGTTTGTTTACCTCTCATGGCCGAGCATGCTCGTAGGGCGATCTCACGGACTGCTGGAATGGCCGTTTATGCATAGGCCGTACCAGGGGAGGGGGGGGGGGGGGGGGTAAGTGAGACCTTGCAATAGGACGATGAGGATGATAATGCTTAAGAGATTGAGTGAAATTTATAATCCTCTAAGGCTTCGATCTATTCAGCTCGCTACATATAGAACATTACCTTTTTATATCAAAAACGGATACGCACGGGTATATGACTGGAATTATACTCTTCTTAAATGAGGACTGTCGGTGTTATTATGCTGGAGTCGGAACACGAGTCGTACAGTTATATTGGTTTTCCTCGCTGACTTAGTTTCTACATGGAGCTTAACGAAACTTGCCATATACGATTAGTTTGCGTCTTGGAAGAAGACTCTTATTTGTGACGTAAATCTGTCTAATCATTCGCTTGTGCATCCCTCTATTCGTTCATCTTGCCGGTCATCTTTAAATTGTTTCGCGTATTTGCGTCCACCGCGATGAGACAAAATGTCAGATCAATAATTAGACCAAGAGGTGTAGTTTATTTAACTGCATCTGTTTGATGCATCGCTTCATGATTCCCATATATAGGTGATACAGCAATGCGCACAATGCGTGCACGATTATAAATTTCCCACACTGCCTAGGACGCCTAATTTTTTAAGCAACAAAACAACATGGTGAAAAAACAAACTTTTCAGTATGATCTTGTTTTGAAAACAACGCAGTGACAGATTGTCATGTAGGACCGAGATTGAACATTTGCTGTGGATCATTCCACGTACTTGCTACGCCATTTTCGTAGACTAGTGAGCTAGAGAGAAATAGATGGCGGATTGAACTTGACATATTTACGATGGACATCGTTTACTGCGGTCAGATCAAAAGTAATCAAAATCTTAATTAAGTCAGAATATCAGACAAACAGGTGAAAGTATCGGTAGGATTAGCGTTAGCTTAGAATGTCAAGTTAATTCCACCCTTAATGCATTGGAGAGGCACATGAAATGTGCGTGTCCAGGAGGTCATAGTAAGGTAAATAAGCCGGCAACAAGAAGACACGACTCAGGCGACACGGGGTGGCCTTAGAAGCTTCACCCGGAAATTTATTGTAGCATGGAATTATCGTGCAAGCCTGCCTATCGAGAGGATGATTACTACTACAGATAACAACACCAGTATTATACGCATACGTAATTACACACATATCATTTTTCTTATAATAATCCCGCGGTATTTGTATATCATTGAATTTTAAGAAAACTAAGTTGTCTTACTTCGTAAGGAAATGGAGACACGCACGCACACACAGGTACATAAACCACGCACATACGTGCACGCGTGCACGCCCCCAGCACACACACGCACGCACACAAACACGCGCACGCACGCACACACGCACACACGTACGCACGCGCGTACGCACGCACACACGCACGCACACCTACACCTACCTACGAACGCACGCACATACGCACGAACGCACGCACGCACACTCGCACGCGCAAACACGCAGACGCACGCACGCACGAAATCACGCACGCAATCACGCACGCACGCGCGCACACACACACACACCTACACCCACCTACGAACGCACGCACATACGCACGAACGCACACACGCTCGTACGCACGCACGCATACATACGCACGCACACGGCATGCGCGCGCACACGCGCATACAAACACGATCACGCACGCACACACGCACGCACGTACGCACACACACACGCATGCACGCACAGTCTTCTTCTTCTTTTCGTTCGCTGATCATACCGCCAGTCCTGTAAGTGACTATCTACATGATCATAAGCGCTAAGTGCGTGGGTCCATGGTTTATTAGAGTGCGCCGTGCGGCCTGGACCCTCCGTCGTCAGCACTCGAGGTTTCTGTCAGGGTTACCGCACCCTTACCTCCTTTAGTCGCCTCTTACGACAAGAAGAGGATACGGAAGGTGTATTCTAAGCCCCACCTACAGGGCATTGCACGCACAGTCATAGATTAACATAGCAAAACACTGTTTGAATTACTATCACAATTTCTAAATTCAACTAGCATGCACTCGAGGGCGTATTGCTGACTGGCACATTTCCAGTTGGTTTTGACAATGCACTAGGTGAATATATGTGCCAAGTTTGGTGATTCTATCTCATAGGAGTATGTAGATATGTCTTGGATAAACAGGCAGACAGACAGGCAGCTCCAGCCGTTGGCGGAGTGAGAAATTATAACAAAAATCGGCCGATAATTGGTCCTGGCTTCCATTGTAGCCCACATATATTTAACTACTCGATTTTCATTTGAACGTGCACTTAGATCTTTAATTAATCTGCGATCTATCGCAGATTATTGTTTTTACTCAGGATCTTTCTTTTTATTATTATTCTTCTCCCAAAAGTGTAGGAGCTATCTCCTCCTACAGTTTTCATCCGCTTAACTCTAAACTTGGTCAACTTAAAGGGCGCATGCCACAATCGATGATTATATTTTTATTTTGGATCCTCCAAACAGTTTTCGAGATAACCACCTTTGAGTGGGCAAAAAGTCCCATAGGAAATGTAAAGTGAATTTCAAAATTGATCTTTGAAGTGTTACTACAGCTAGAGTTTTCAAAGGATCACTACCAGACTTGCTGAGGATGGTACCACTGGCCATTTGTTTTTTTAAATTCTTTTTTTCAAAATGGCCGCCACCCCTTTGACCATGAATGCATGAAAAAATGTCCCATAGGAAATATATGGGGATTTCATATGGATGTTTGAAGTGCTATTACAACCAGAGTTGTGATCGGATCACTCCCATACTTCATACTTGGGTAGGATATTGACACTGATGATTATTTTTGAGAAAAAAAATTGTTTTCAGAATGGCCGCCCTAAAATATTTTTGCCCAAAAATACCAGTTTTCGTTTTTTACAGAAATTAACTCAGGATGAAAGATTTTTAACAAAATCTTTTTGAAAAATATTTTTTGAAGAATTACGACCAGGCGCACCTCTTGGGATCAAAATGACCAACAATTTTTGTTTGCAGAAATGAACTCGTGATGATAAAAAAAAATTTCTAATTTTTTTTTTCAAAATGGCCGCCAAAATGAGATTTGCTCCGATCGACTTCAAATTGGGTGAACTTCTAGCCCTCATATTGACTTGATTTGGTATCAAATTTAAAGTTAATCCAACTAACAGTTTTCGAGAAAATCAGCTTTAGGATGCCACATATCCTCATAGTAAACCTATGGGAGAAATATTGGAAACGTGTTATCTCATATAGTTTTCTTCCGATTCTCTTTAAACCTGGCCGGATTCTATAACAGTGAGAGATCTAAAAAACTCCCAATGAAAATTTTAATATCTCAGTTGGGTCAAGGTCATTAGATAAGATTCTGTTTCGTTTTTCGTGTAAGAAACGAGAAGAGAAGACCTAGTGAAAGCATGGTGGGAGTTGAGAGGAAGGGTTGGGGTGGGTAAACGGGGGTAAATGACGACGGTCTGGAATAACCATGAATATGGTCTGTTAATTCAATTATTCGTATTGTTTAATCTATTATATTAATGGCTAACTGCTATCCGACAATGACAGTGTTTGAAGGAACTGTTCTTTTCTTTCCTATTCTTTTTTAATCTGTTTACATCGTTTTTTCCCCTACATATCTCTCTCTCTCTCTCTCTCCCTCTCTCTCTCTCTCTCTATCTCTCTCTCTCTCTCACCTCCTAATTTATTGTTTCTCTCTCACCTCGGTTTAGTGTTCTCAATCATTGGCTGCTTATAATAATTCTGTAGGGAGAGGGCAAATCTAAGTTGTAAGAACTTGTGCCCGATCCCATTGTGCAATTGTTACAATATAATATGTTCAAATCAAAAAAAAAATTCAACCTATGGGAGAAATATTGGAAACGTGTTATCTTATATAGTTTTCTTCCGATTCTCTTCAAACCTGGCCGGATTCTATAACAGTGAGAGATCTAAAAAAAATTCCCAATGAAATTTGTAATATCTCAGTTGGATCAAGGTCATTAGATAATGACCTTGACCCAACTTTGTAAAGCTTTATCCAGTTGTCAGGTATAAGTTACCTGCCTTTCATCATGCATTTTGAAAGATCGTGTTAGTAGGCATCTCTATATTTCATCTCTTTATTAGAAAAGGCCTATAACTATTTCTTCATGGCCAAATATCGCAGATTTACAGTTACTTCAGTAAATGTTCTCTAGTTAAATGTTAATTTCCTTTCAAACTGTCTAACATAGTGGTCATATATTTAGTTACATGGTAATCCCCGGAATAACTGCTTATATATCATAGATCACCACTATTCATCTTATGCTACTATGGTACAAGGCGTCCGGGCTTCACGCACAGACGGACGAACCAACATACGCGCAGACAGAACAATGACCAAGCCCATGCGGATACCAATAGCCATAACACACATGAACTGACAGGATAGGACGTCACACGCGTACAGACACGCATCCATCGAATATCAATCAACACTTGAATCCACATACAGTTTGGACAAGACGTATAACTCAGATAGTGTGAATAACGAACATTACTTGGAGGCGAACTAATCAACACCTTAGCTGGACTATGTGAATGAACTCAAACCCTAATGGCTTACCTGTACATTAATTATTCATAGAACTCTATTATCAAAATGTACAATACCGTGAATCTACGTCTACCTTCCTGTATTAATTAATGGTCCGCTTATTTCGTAACTAACTGCTTAATCACGTCTTGTGTTAATTTGAGTATGCTTAGGCTAATATAATACACG
>JAVVLW010003486.1:0-25000 GCA_034401795.1 Chaetoderma sp. LZ-2023a | reverse complement strand
ACTCCACACAGAAGATCAGCCAAAACAAAGCCAGCCCCTGCCCCATGCAGGAGGTAAGTACAAGCTCCCCACCCAAAACTAGCCCTTTGCACAGAATAGCCGTTTGCCAGTTTTCTTGAAGAAATTTACCAGGAGATCTTCCAGGAAGACATACTTCCAGGCTTTGTTGCAACTCCCTATGCCATCCAGAATTATTTGCGAGGATGGGTACTTACTTCATGGGCATGGAAAAAAAATCCAGCAGCTTCCCTGATAACAACCAGGACAAGATCGGGAGGAAGTTGGTGGAAGAGGTCCTCGACCTGAAAGGAGTGAAGTTCTGTCTCGCTCTCAAAATCACTCTCCACAAGGAGAAGAATGATGAAACCAAGGGCACCACAGATCCCCGATTCTGGTCTCAGCAGCATGCCATCCTGAAGGCCAGCGATATTAGCGAGGCTGTGAAGGAGGCCAAAGCCAATGTGCAGCAAGGCCTCGAGAACTACTCTCGCGAGGCGTCTGGCTGCGCAGTAGACTAGGTTGACGCACTGTACCTCAACACCGCAGACATCAACCACATGGTTGTGGGTCCTACATCGATCTCTCCGCCAGAATCAAGCAAAAACGTGCCGTGGTTAATGTCCAGAATAAAGATGACCACTGTCTTCGCTGGTCTCTCTTGGCTGCTGCTTTTCGTGCAGGCAGCCATACCCGCCGTACATCGAAGTATTTAGGGAACTGGGACTCCCTCGAGGCTGAGAGTGTAGTCGAGACGATTACACAACATTCCGATGCTGATAATAAGGGCTACATCGTGGAGGTACACCTTGATTACCCGCAAGGGCTGCATGACATGCACATCGCCTACCCGCTGGTGCCTAAATGGATGAAGGTGAAGGATGAGTGGCTCTCAGAGTATCAGACCAAAGCATGGTTCCCACAAACCACATCGCCTCAAGCAGTGGAGAAACTGGTACCTAATTGAGAGACAAAGAGCACTATGTTCTCCACTACCGCAACTTGAAGCTCTACGGCAGCCTGGGTATATGGTTGAAGAAGGTATACAGGGGTCTATGCTTTAATCGGTCACCGTAGATCGAGCCCTACATCAGACTCAACTCAGAGCTCCGTAAGAAGGCCACCACAAACTTCAAGAAAGACATGTACAAGCTGATGAACAATACAGTCTTTGGCAAGACAATGGAGAGCCTGAACAACCGGATGAACGTCAAGATGGTCAGGTCAGCCGAGGAGGATAGGTTGCGCTGCTTAATAGCCAAATCCAACTATGCCCGAACGAAGGTGTTCACTTACGACCTTGCCACTATCGACATGCACAAGACTAGCCTGGTGTTGAACTGGCCGGTGTATGTGAAGATGTTCATCCTGGACCTCTCGAAGCACCTCATGTATGACTACTACTACAACGAGCTGAAACGCGAGTATGGTGCCCACTGCGAGCTCCTCTACACAGGCACAGACAGCCTCCTACTGGAGGTCCAGACTGAGGACATCTATGCTGATATGGCTGCGAAGAGCGACCTCTATGACACAAGCGGCACCCACTACACAACCCTACTAACAAGAAGGTCCTGGGCAAGAAGAAAGAGGAGTGTGCCGGGGTGCTAATAGAAGAGGTTGTTGGCCTGTGCCCAAAGATGTATTCCATCAAGCGCTCAGATGAACATGAGATCAAGAAAGCCAAGGGTGTGCACCGCGCCATGGGCAAGCAGCTCCGGCATGAGCAGTACAAGTCCCTCTGTGCTGTGACAGAAACACATTTCGACACAGCATGGACATGCTGTACAGTGAGGGCCACCAGATCTATGGGGTTCACCAGACCTCTCTCAGCTCTCAGGACACCAATCGGTGGATCGCCCCAGATGATATTAATGCCTATGGGAACAGGGATGCTGTCACGCCATCATCGCTGAGCATCTACTCTGGGTGGATGTAGCTGAGTATCCGTAGGGACCAGCTGAAGCTCCTCCTGTACAAAGGGTCGTCTTGGGCAACTAGCCAGGTAATACAGTATAGGATGCCACGATGCCTCAACATACCTGTCTATCGACCAGTTAGTATCGGTTGCACGTCGTCGCCCACCTTTCAGCTCACCAGGCTCATATAAATAGTAAACCCGGGCATTGGATGAAAGTCTGTGCTCCTTGACATTGTCTGTAGGCTGGTTGACAGCTGAGCACTGCACAGCCTCAGATGGCCTCTTCCCTATCAAGCGAGTGACCTCTGTGTTGGATCT
Source organism: Chaetoderma sp. LZ-2023a (assembly GCA_034401795.1). NCBI lineage: Eukaryota > Metazoa > Mollusca > Caudofoveata > Chaetodermatida > Chaetodermatidae > Chaetoderma > Chaetoderma sp. LZ-2023a. The sequence continues at coordinate 22,764 of JAVVLW010003486.1, read as the reverse complement.
CTCAACTACAACGAGTAAGCCATGTACCCATACTCTGGAACAATTGCCAGGGGCTGCCATCTCCTGAGCATATTGGTGTGGGAACAGCCTCTCAGCCAGAGTCCGATTCCACCGATCGATGATTGCTTGAGTGCAGTGATGCCTTACCTCGCCTCGTCTCACCTCTACACCATGTTTGCGCATGAGGACAACAGTCTCACCTCTGAGCTCCTTAGCCTCATCAACTTGTAGCAATTCTGGCCACTGTAGTGGTTTTTCTGGATCATCATAGACACTTTGGAACCTGGATGTGACCTGGCCCATGGACTTATCTGTAAGCGGTACTGCGGTCTTGTACCTGCTAGCTACATTGACGATGGTGAGGGCGTACTTGTAGGTCTTCCATCCCACATGATCATGTGGGAGAAACAGCACAACTGCCTAGTGCACCATGTTAGGAATGGGCTCATCTAAGTATGCACGCCTGCCATGGTGGGGCGGGGCCTGTATATCTGCCACATTGCCTGTCTTAAGAGCAACTGCCTGACACTCTCCACTTTTAAGATACGACTGTTTCGGCGTGTGGCTTCGAGTAGTTGGTGAGGCTCATAGTAATAGCCACTGAGCATGTACTAGATCCGCCCAAGAGAGTCGGTTGATGACATCTCGGATCTCATCACTCACATCGACTCCTGTCCTTTCATGTACAGCTTGGGCAAACTAGACAGACGAACAGACAGTCATCATTCACACAATCATCGCTGAACACCTCTTCGAATTCCTGGAAACAGTGTCATCTAATCTCTGCTGGGTCATCAGAAAATGGCAGCTTATTGGCTTAGCCTCGCAAGTCAAGGATTTTGACTAGCTCGTAGAGTTATGCCGTGCTATATAGCACATCTGAAATGTTCGGCAGCACAGGTGACTGTGAGTGCTATATCAACATATGGCAGCTATGGGCCAACAATTCCAAAGAATGTACCTACCCCTGAGGCAATGGCTGGAATTGCATCATAGATCTTCTCACCTCGATGGAGAGTGTTAGCAGCGATCTTGCAGACTGTCTCGCCAGCCTTTGTTGTGAACAGAGCGATCAGAGCCCTGAGCACCACTAACGGACCAAGAGAGACCTTCACGTACGTACGATAGATTCCTTTGGCTCGGTGGATTAGTCGGCGGGGTTCTGGCTCTACATCATCACCATCGTAGTCGCCAGCATCACATCACCATCATAGTCGCCACCATCATAGTCCTCATCATAATCATCCTCATTATAGTCCTCATCCTCATCGTTGTCATCGTCGACATTATCATGGTCCTAATCGACCGGATCCTCAAAAGCTTCCGGTTCATATATCATCCACCACTGCTATACCAGACAAGGGCTTTAAACTAGCTCTCTCTCTCTCTCTCTCTCTCTCTCTCTCTCTCTCTCTCTCTCTCTCTCTCTCTCTCTATATATATATATATATATATATATATATATATATATATATATATATATATATATATATATATATATATATATATATATATATATATATATATATATATATATCACTAGAGACATGGTCTCCGCAATCTTGAATGCAGGTGTGTTTGCCTTGGTAAACTGGGGTCTCAGCTTCGCTGACCATAAGGCAGCGGAGCTAGAGTGAAAACGTCATAACCTGGCGATGGAGAAGCTGTCTAAAGAGAGGTTCGAGTACAGCAAGGTGCTCGAGCATATACACCAAACGGAGGCACGCCAACAGCAACAAAGGACTCAAGCCACTCAGAACATCAAGGAGGCCGATGAGAGTCTCGACGAGTACTACGGGGCTGTAAAGATCGTCGAGCCAATGCTCGACTATGAGGCATCGGCAGGTCAGAAGATGGTCGAGGCCATGGTAGTGGTGGCTGTCAGTGGTACCGTGATGAAAGGAATCGTACTCTACATGCGCTCAAGCTGAATACCAGCGGTGTGTGATACACAAACCTTTGCATAGCCTAAGTACAGCACCGTCACACCAACTGTGCGAGTGCCTGCTCGCTCTCCAAGCAAGTTCCCCACATTAAAGCTGAACTGGTTGCCATGGTTAGGCAGGATGTCCATACCTCCGAGGTAGAGATCCTCGTGGCCACTGGTTAGGCGGAGTAGAGCATACAACTTTGTTTTCTGTTGATAGAGACAGCAATCAGCCAGATCACGCACCTCACCAAGAACATTGGTCCAAGCCACCACAAGTTTGAAGTCATCTAGCTCCACCACCTCCTGGACCACCCCTCAATTCTGAACCAAGATTGCTACAACTACGCAATCCGAGGCCATGGCAATGTCAACTCTAACCGCTGGTTAGCCATGGCCTGGACCTGCAGGTGCTCTCGCTCTACAGGTAGGATTTGCTGTCTAGAGCCCGCACGTTTTAGTTCCTGGTGGGTCTCATCATGCCAGAACTGAAGTCATGGATAGGTCATTGTCACATCAGTGAAATGTTCAGTGTACACCCGGAGGAGCAGCTTGTCCACATCAAGGCCAGGTTTATGTGTGTTTTCGAGGAGGGTAAAGAGTGGCACCGCAACAGGCGTTTCTATGTCTGGTTGTAAGCTGAATTCTGGGAAGCCCTCATTACATAAGACGTCACAGTACCCTTTCCCTTTCGCATAGTAGGCAGGTTCATGAGCCAGTGGAGCCAGGACTCGGTACTCATCATTCACATAGGTGGTGTTCAGGGTGTTGTTGCTCTGCGAAATCTCCCACCTGCTCACCACCTGTCAGAGCTCTGCATCCTTCGCCACGGTGCTCTCGAGCTTGAACTTGAGCATCATGCTCCTAATCTCATGAATCTGGCCCGTGATCGATGTACTTCCCCGTCGTGGATGGAGGGGTCTCATCATGGATACTAGGTCGAATGACTGTCAGACAGTCCTTCCGGGGATTAGTGTGGTGCAAGGTTACAGGTTCAACCGCTACATGCACTGCTTCATGTTTAATTTATACATACATAGACAGATTAAATGCCATTATGTTCGGTAAAGTGCTTCAGCAGATACTTTTCCCGCAGCACAATTGCGGCACCAAGTTTCCGACTATCGGCTTGACTTGGGGACTTTCCCTTCTGTCCATTACTCATATCTGGAGATTACTTCGTGACATCAACGTCCTCCATGCCAGGGTCTCTCAGCTGCCTCCTTCTGACAAGACGATTCTGTACTCACTAAGAGTGCCACTTCCTGTATCCAGATCTGTTAAGGAGCTGCTGGCCAGAGTACTGTACAAGAAGTTTCCCAGTCCCATGGGTCGTCGACTAGATCTCCCCATGACACCCAGCATGAGCTCTGTAACTCTCGCTCTCCAGAAAGCTATGGTTGATCCCAAAGATCTGCTAACAGTAGGGGAAGTAGGCCGGCGTATGCGACATCAACACTTATGATGAGCGCAGCATACTGGAAGCCCTACAGTCCAGAGCCACAGATTACTTGCGAGATGAGATTCGTTCTGCTGTGACTGAGAGACACGAGGTAGGACATGCCACTGGTATGCAGGAGGGTCATACTATTGGTATGGAGGAGAGTCATGCCACTGGTACGCAGGAGGGTCATAGTACTAGTATGGTGTAGGGTCATGCTACTGGTATGGAGGAGGATGCGTTTGGTGATATTGCTGAGGTAAGTGATTGTCTTCTGGTCCATTGCCGGGTCATCGATGACTAGGACGAGTCGTTCTGTCAGTTGGCTTGCCAGCAAACTCTCCATCAGCGTCTGCAGGTTATGTGTCTTGGTGATTGGGCCACAGTACCTCTGGTCATTACTGTCAACCGCATCAGCAGTGGAGACGGACACCAGAAGTATGTATTGATTACGCAGATGTTCTGCCAGCATGGTGCGTGGTAAGATGTTTTTCTCATGTCCCAAATGGGCGATGATAAGACTCACCTGGCCAGCATCAGCCGGTCTATTGCTGTATGGTATGGACAAATTGCCGGAAGATGGACAGCACCTGTTTTGATGTAGTCTCGTTTATAGCTGGGAGTTTAAATGGAAGCACTTCCTGTATGAGCTTTATTGCCTTCAGGATCAGCAGCATTGTACCGTTGGCTGGGACAAAGGATGTGAGGGAGGTGTCGACCATGAAATCCCAACAACAGTTGAGAAGGTAACGCAGAGGGTCAGTAGCAGTGTCCAGAACATCGAGTATATGTATGATGCAAGCACGAGTAGCCATGCCTATTATGAAGTCTTAAATGGTAGGTTGAAGAACTCTGACTTTCTCACCTCGGGTGGTTGGAGGCTGGAGATAGCATGAGCTGTGCCATCAACAGTGATATGGCTCAGGCCGATGGTTCCTACCTTGATATTCTTTCCATCCTTTTGGAATAAGCTCCGCAGTGTGAGCAGATCCTTAATGAGGTCCTGTGTATAGGAGTCAGCCATCACCTTGATGGCACCGGCCTCGTTAACTGTGAGAATGCCAGGCATCATGCCATGTCTTTGACCCCCATGGCCTTGTACACAGTCTTGGCCTTGTTGATGGCCGATTGTCCTAGCGTGTCAGTGGTTCTGACAAGTTCTCTGGCCAGTATGTTACCTCGGATTGTCTGTGGTTCTCCATTCTCGTCAAAATCTAGAAAGGAGATGGGGCAACAGTCTCATCTGAAATGAGGCGTGGCTCGCCAAAGTTTGCCAAGCCCCCCAACTCTTTGCTTTCCAGGTCTGTGAGCGTCAGTGTCATTGTGGTGGGAGGTACATAGTGCTATTCATAGCATTTTAAGCCTAGACATAGGCTACGATAATCTCAGCCAGGGCACTCGCTGCTAAGCCTAGAGCTGCGGCTTCCATTAGTGAAATGCGCTCGCCCATGAGGTTGGCAGCAGCAGTGTATGAGGCAGCACTGATGGCGATCTTTGGGATGGGGTGCGTTATTCCCAGACAGTGCCGACAATCCCACTTCTCACTGTCGCGAGGACAGCTACGCCAGTGGCTGATAGTACTTCGCTCCCGCCCGCCATCTTCGCCATGGCAATATTTGCCGTCACTTTACTGGTGACATGAAACGCCAGAGGCTTAGCCTGTGTCGGTAGCTTCTGGGTCTTGCTTTTCAGCAGCTTCTTTACCTTCTGAAGGCTCGCCAGACTGAGTATACAACACGGTTAAATGGGTACGTTCTACCTCGAGAGAGCTAAGCATATCTACCTAATCCGCATCTGTTAGCTGATTAGATTGATACTCGGGAATACCCATACCGTTTTGTGCTATACGTGACAAGTCAGATTATACGTATTGTCAAGTTTAACTCCAATCTGGCCACTATGTATATAACCTCCAAACCAAAGTAATAGTATTAATAGTGTACTCGTTATGTTTTAAAGATTGTGTACAGGGTTTATTATTTCAGTGAATATGCAGACTGCTGGTATGCTGATCAATAAGTTCAGGAACAAATATATAATTATTATATAGTTATAATTTGTGAACATACTCTAACTCTTTTAACTCCATTACATGTTTGTTTTATTACAACGATGTCATGTGGGATATTTTGGAGTTAATTTGACTGAAAGTTGTTGATATGGTAGATAGCAACGACTTTTGATCAAATTGATTTCAAAATGTTCAACAGTTTTCCCGTATCATAAATTGTTATTAGATATTGGGAATTCAGATAGAAAAGGATCATTGAATTGTAGCGCACTAGTTGGCTTGGGACATTGTCGTTTGAATGTAGGCATTTTTCAATCACTCCAGTCATTGAATCCGACAACAACACGTTAAGTAATATATAAGTTTACAACATTTTGAAGAATATTCAAGTATACAGCACGCCACTTTGAGAATTATTTTACCTGAACTTCAAATTGTACAGTCCTGACCTTGCTTAGGCATATTGCCAATCATTCCCGTGTGGATCATTACCGTTTCACCCGAATCTACATTTTTTGTTTATTAAATGTACAGTTGAAAATGGAGACACGAGTTTGTTACCTTGTGGACCGATTTTCGAGAGCAGTGTTCAGACACTGTTTAACGGGTTCGAGTTGACCGGCGTAGAGAGCAATTTGCCATGATTCTTCTGTATGACATGCAGTCGTGGTTGCAATACAATCCTGGTGAAAGCTAAAGCTGCAAGGTAGACATTATAATCATTTATAACGGAATACGGATAGAGTGAAAACGTGAACATTATTTCAATTTAGAGCGTTATAAACATTTTGAACCTTGCATTCATGCTGTGTGGCGAATTATTAGGAGAATGTATTTATAAACTCCTATCAATATTCAGACTTTGCGGGAAAGGACGGTAATCTTAGTATATATTTAATTGGCATTTATTTGAGTCGCCATAGCGATAGATGAATTTGGCCCTTTATGAAATAATCTATATTAATTGTGATTAGCTGTGAGTGATCGAGTCATTGAGATGTGCTTTTGTCTGTTGTTCACTCAATTTCAGATTGTTTACCAGTTTGTTAACCTACAACTGTGACACCTGTCTTAGTGACCAATTGTCTTAGTGACCACCTGTCTTAGTAACCAACCGTCTTAGTAACCACCCGTCTTAGTGACCACCTGTCTTAGTGACCACCCATCTTAGTAACTACCTGTCTTAGTGACCACCCGTCTTAGAGATCATCTGTCCTTGTGCTCACATGACTTAAGCGATCATTTGTTTTAGATAACCACCTGATTTTAGTGACAACTTTTCTTAAGTGATCACTTGTAATCATTTGCATCTGGTAACCGTCTGTCAGTAGTGAGCACACCTTTTGTAACCACGCTTGTTTTGCAATCATTCACATATGTTAACACATGTCTGTAGTGGCCACATGTCTTTTGTGACCATCTGCCTTTAAATGTCAATTGTATTTAGTGACAACTTGTCTTTAATGACAACCTGTCTTTAGCAGTCAATTGCATATGGCTATCACCTGTTGTTGATGGCCACTTGCTTAAAAGGTTGGCTTCGACTTTGAAGTTCAATTTAAAGTGTAATGTTCATGGGTCAAGGTTTGATGTTATGTTAAAGTTCAAATATAATGGTTGACATCCGTGCATGCTTTCTAGTACAACTTTGAAATTTCAGTTTAGCATTTAAGCTCATTTGTGAGAGTTTAATTTCAAAGTTTGGCTTCAACTTTGAAGTTTATGTTAAAGGTCAATGTAGATTATAGTTTTATTTTGAAATACAATCTATCACTTAGCTTACCCTTAAAGCTAAGTTTAACGGTTATGCTCATATGTCAAAGTTAACATCAAAGTTTTGTATCAACTTCGAATTTTACTTTTAAAAGTTCACTTTATTGTTCAATTTAAAGTTTAACTTTAAAGTTTAAGCTAAAGTTGAGTTCATAGTTTAATTTAAAGTGTATCTTCATTTTAAAGTTCATTTTAACACTTAGCTTTAGCTTAAAGTTCAGTTTAATGCTTAGCTTCGATAACATCTTCAATTTAATGTTAGCTTCAATTTCAACGTTCAGCTTTGATTTCAAAGTCACAGTTCATAGTTCAACTTTGACATTCTGGTTCAACTTTGAAGTTCAATGTCAAGATTTAGTAGTTCATTCATATAATCCTAATGTAGTCTATATTTTAGTGAGAGTGAAGAGTTAGTGTTCACATAATTTGTAGTTTAAATATTATTGGTAAATGATAATATAAGTTATTAGCCTTTGTGGTTAACTGAAGGCAAAAAAACGTGGACTGATTTAGTACCAGCTATAAATCGGAGAACTTTAGTGTTAATCGAATTTGTGTTTATGGTGAATTGTTCTGTACTGTAAATATTGTTAAATCGTAATGGCAGCCGTAGATGAGTTAAAGGCGGGGTTACGGGTACTTCAAGAAGACATGAAAAGACTGCAACTGGAGTCTCAGAAATCTGTTAAGTTGGAAGAGGAAGTTGCTGAAACAAAACGACAGCTTGATAGTTATAAGACATCAGCTAAAACAGTCTTCATCAGCAAAGAGAGAAAGGCACACACATTTTCTGGCAGACCAGTTAGTGATGTAGATGTAAGTGCCAAAGAATGGCTAGATGATGTTGTTCAAAATTTAAGATGTATTGATGGTGTAGAAGCTCAAATAGATGAAGTTAGACTTAGGCCAGAATGTGAGCATAATTCTGCAACCAAAATCCTAGCTATAATCAAACAAAGTTTTCAAGATGCAGAAACTGTTGGCCAGTTGCAATGAAGGATCTACCAATGTAAGCAAGCAAGAAACGAATCTCTTCAAGTGTACTCATTGGCTTTATTAAAACTTTTTGATAGAATTGTAAAAAAAGATCCAGCTATTTTTGGTGATAGAGATTTGATGTTAAAAGAGCACTTTATAGATGGTGTTTATGATATGCAGCTTCATCAAGAAATGAGACGGTATTCGTTTGAGCATACCTCTGTATCATTTCTAGATTTTCATCAGATGGGTTTGCATTGTATAGAAGATGAAATGGAGCGACATCCAGTTAGCAATGTACACGATGTTGAAGTGACAGAGCAAAGTGCAGCATTCAAGTCATCCACAAAAGTTAGGGCAGATAGAGATAAAGATGGTGTGCAAGAACAAATTCTTCATTTATTACAATCACAATAAGAATTGCTGTAATCACAACAGAAGCAATTGGAAATGTTAACAGGCATGGTGACTAAGGAAGATGTGTCTGCACAACGAGCACCTAATGATGACAGATCAAGTACAACAAATAGATCAGAACAGAAAACCTGTTATAGTTGTCATGACTAGGGACATTTTGAACATGATTGTCCATCCAATAAGTGTACACGGTTCAGACCAAGCACATCAGCAAATGTGTCTCAACCAAATTTTCAAAATGGCCAGACGAATCAAGACATCAGCTATGGTAACAATGGAAATATGCATCATTTAAACCAATAGCTCCCACCGTGGGCACTTTGGGCGAAGCAATGGGGGAAGAAGTAAATGACTCTACTCTATTGAGACAGGAGATACTACAAAAATCAGTGGCAGATTGTCTGGAGGTTGAAGTATATGTTGAAGGTGTACAATTACAGTGCCTTGTTGATACCGGATCACAAGTACCAACAATTACTGAAAAGTTCTTTCGTGAGTTGCTTAACTGTAGACCTAAATTGATTGATGTCACCAAATGGATGCGAGTAACTGGTGCTAATGACCTTGATGTTCCATAGCTTGGTTACATTGAAGTCACAATAGATATTCACAATGTTCATGTAACGGCTGTGGGAATGTTAGTTGTAAAACAGTCAAAGGATTCTACTCAGTCTAGTGCAAGAGAACGATGACCAGGAATTTTAGGCAGCAATTTCTTCAAGCTACTTAAAGCTATATCTGCAGAGAGTGAGAGTCAAAATAAGATTTCTTCAGGTAATCAGATGGTGAAGATGCTGTCACTATATGAGATGTCAGCTTCCATGAATCATGAAGATGGACATGTTAGTTTTGTGAAATTTGCTAGCCGTTATCCTGTACAGATACCTGCAAATTTGGTTAAAGTTATCACTTTTACTACTCGACAGGATTATAAAAACAAGCCCGACTGTGTTGCTATACAGGCTGTTCAATGTGCTAATGGAATACCTCCAAAAAATGTGATGGTTGTTAATACATTTTCTGCAGTCAAAAATGGGAGAGTTTTAGTTTGTATTGCTAATGTTGGTAGTCAAGATATTTGGCTGAGACCAAGATGTAGGATTGGCATTGCTCAGAAAGTTCATAATGTGCGAGATGGTGAATCTTATGATTGTGATGTAGAAGTATCACATATCTGTGCATCTTCAATGAATTAGTGTAGAAGAAAACACACATATGAAGATCAAATAATTCGATGATCTACCATTCAATGTTGACATTTGTGATGTCCAGTTGACAGCTGATCAGAAAACAAGAGTTGTTAATTTGTTTCATAAATATCAAGATTCTTTCTGTGTGAACGATGATGATTTGGGTTATAGTGAAACTGTAAAACATAAGATTACAACAAGAGATAATGTCTTGATTCAAATTCTACATAGACACATTCTACCATATCAAATGGCTGAAGCGAAGGAGCATCTTCAGAAACTTCTGAGACAGAATGTGATTCACAAAAGTGTTAGCCCATACGCTGCTCCAGTAGTTTTAGTGCATAAGAAGGATAGCAGTTTGAGTCTCTGTGTAGATTACTGAAAACTTAACTCTTACACAGTTAAAGATTCATACCCATTACTGAGAATTGATGAAGTGCTAGAAGCAATACAAGGATCTAAATATTTCATCAGCGTTGATCTTGCACAAGGGTCTTATCAAGTTGATATAGATGAAGAGGACATGCCAAAGACTGTTTTCAGGGTGGTGACCAGAGGTCTATATGAACATTCTCATATGCCCATGGGATTGTGTAATATTCCTGCAACCTTTCAGAGATTAATGGAGGCATGCCTAGGGGAAGCAAACTTTGACCTTCTTCTGATTTATCTTGACAACATATTGATATATGCCAAGACTATTGTGGAACAGATTACAAGATTAGAATGTGCTCAGCAGGATGAGAGATCATGGTCTGAAGATGAAGCCAATGAAATGTAAGATTTTCCACACAAAGAATTCATTTCTGGGACATGTTCTTTCTGAAGATGGTATTGGTACTAACCAGAGAAAGTAAAGGCTATACAGGAGTGGCAGCAACCTGAAACAGAGACTCAATTAAGATCTTTTCTTGGCATAGCTAGTTATTACTGTAAATATGTAAAAGGATTTGCTCAAATAGCCACACCATTGCATCATTTATTGACAAAGCAAGATAAGAAGAAAGATTGTCGGAAGTCGAGACCAAAGAACAATATGGCTTTTAACCAGCAGTGGACACAAGAATGTTCTGATGCTTTTAGGAAGTTGCAAGAATGTTTAATTACATCACAAATCTTGGGATATCCGGACTTTGAAAAGCTGTTCATTGTTGAGACAGATGATAGTTCTCAAGGTCTTGGAGCTGTTTTATCACAAGATCAAGATAGTGGGCCTGTAGTAATTGCCTATGCTTCAAGAAGTTTAAGACCATCTGAAAAGATTATGGACAATTATAGCTCGGTGAAACTTAAACTGCTAGCACTAAAATGGGCTATAACAGATAAGTTTAGGGATTATCTGCTTGGTGCACATTTCACTGTCTACACTGATAATAATCCTCTGAGTTATTTGCAGTCAGGTTAAGAGGTAGAAATTCAGTTCTCTATTACTTAGTGAAAGATCAAGGCATTGCAGAGAATAATCTGTTTCTCACACCTGCTTCAATGAAAGATCACATATTGGAGTCCCTGCATAACTCAGTTGTTCACCAAGGGATGGAAATAACGATGCTATTAGCCAGAAATGGAAAAAGGATGTTCAAATGTGGCTAAGAAATTGTGAAAGATGCATGATAGCAAAAACACCAAGACCAAATGTGAAGCCTCCAATCACCAATCTGCTAGTAAGTAACCCACTTGAAATTGTCACTATTGATTTCACTCAGTTGAAAAAGTCTTCAGATAATCGAGAAAATGTGTTGGCCATCACTAACGTTTTCACCAAGTTTACTGTGGCAGGACCAACCAAAGACCAGAAAGCAGCAACTGTAGTGAAAGTATTGGTGAAAGAATGGTTTTTGATGTTTGTGATTCATAACACACTGCATAGTGACCAAGCAAGAAACTTCGAAAGTTCTATAATCAAGGAGCTTTGCAGAATTTATGGAATACAGAAATCATGAACAATACCATCTGATGGGCAATGCACAGGTTGAACGATTTAACCGTACTATGCTTGATCTCCTAAGTACACTACCTCTAGAAAAGAAACAGAAATGGACAGAATACCTGCCAGAATTGGTGTATATCTACAAGGCAACACCACATTCATCGACTGGGTTGACACCACTCTTCCTACTGTATGGTAGAGATGCTAAACTACCAATTGATCATATGCTGAATAGACCAGAGCAAGATCAAGGACAGTCACTTGATGAAAGAATGTTAGAAGCAAATAAGTCTGCGAACATGCATCTTCAGAAGAAAGGACAAGAAAGGGGGCAGTACTATAATCGAACAGCCAAAGAAGCTCCAAACCGCATAGGTGATCGAGTGCTTGTGAGAAATCACCCACTAGGCCAAAATAAGATTCAAGATATGTGGAGGCCTGAACCTTATGAGGAAGCAGAAATTCTTCAGGATAATGTGTATGTTATATGACTAGCAGATGGCATGGGTGCAATGAAATCTTAGGCACCAAACAGTCAATCTACCAAGATCGGCCATTAAGAATAGTGTAACTCCATCAACTACTTATAATTCAGAGATTTCTGTCAATGTACCAATTCCAGCTAAACGTTCAACTGTTCCAATCACACCTGTACTAAAGGAACATACATTATTAAACCACGTGTCTGTTATTAATACTGATTCTCATATCCTTGCAATTAGATCCACAGTTAGTGCACATAATTCCAGCATGCAGCATTCCCCCAATTTTCAGGACATTGGACAAGCTGTTGCTATGTTAGACAGTAGTTTGGGGAGTTGTTTGGTTCACACTCTTCAGGAGGGCTGGACAAATTACCATAAGTAAAATCAATTCATTTTATGTCAGATGAGATGTTGATGGGGCATCAAAAACTAACTAGTATGAAAAATGTAACAAGTCAGATTTTACGTATTGTCAAGTTTAACCCTAATCTGGCCACTATGTATATAGCCTCCTAACCAATGTAATATTATTAATAGTGTAGTCATTATATTTTAAAGATTGTGTACAGTGTTTATTATTTGAGTGAATATGCAGACTGCTGGTGAGCTTATCAATAATTTCATGAACAAATATATAATTATTATATTGTTATATTTTGTGAACACTACTCTAACTCTTTAACACCATTAAGTGTTTGTTTTATTGGAGGGATGTCATGCGGGATATTTTGAAGCTAATTTGACTGAAAGTTGTTGATATGTTAGACAGCAACGACTTTTGGTCAAATTGATTTCAAAATGTTCAACAGTTTTCCCGTAGCATAAATTGTCCGTAGATATAGGGAATTCAGATAGAAAAGGGCCATTGAATTGTGGCGCACTAGTCGGTTTGGGGCATTGTAGTTTGAATGTAGGCATTTTTCAATTCAATCCCTCCAGTCATTGAATCCAACAAGAACACGTTAAGTGATATATAAGTTTACAACATTTTGAAGAATATCCAAGTTTACAGCATGGCACTTTGAGAATTATTTTACCTGAACTTCAAATTGCACAGTCCTGACCTTGCTTAGGCATATTGCCAATCATTCCCGTGTGGCTCATCACCATTTGACCCGAATCTACATATTTTATTTTATTAAAGGTACAGTTGAAAATGGAGAGACGAGTTTGTTACCTTATCCCCAGATTTGACATGCTACATAGACTGGCGTCTTAAAGTATGGATCAGCTAGTACTATGTACTAAGTACTATGACGTCTTCCTTACCGAATTGAAGGGCTACAAGAGGAAGCCACCAGATAAGTTGAGCGAGCTCACTTGCGCTGAGTTAATAGAGGAGCTGACAGCCGTGAAGCTCTACCTAGGATTTGTTAAGGGACAGATCTGCTTCATTGAATACTTGATCATAGGCGACAGTATAGTCGAACAGCTCCTATGTGCTAAGGGATTCTACAAGGATCATGAGTATCTCTCGGATGTCTTTCAGTTACTACAGGCATCCATGACATCCCCTGACTCTGAGTTGAATAGGGCTCTGCTCTACTACAACCTGGAAAAAGGCTGTACTGCCGAGCCATCCTATGCTTGTGAGGACATGTGTTTCAAGAGCGTCAGGATGACATGCGCAGCTGAGTTGATGTTGGTGTTAAACCCAAGGTGGACACTGGGGAAATTTCCCTAGACTACCATGTTGCTGTAGCCCCTGAGCACCAGGTCCTCGATATTCACGATCATGTTGCTTGGAATAAGCCATAGGTGTGGAGATATGCGAAAGTCCAGCTACCGGCAGGCCTACTGTAAGGCCTGCTGGAACTTGGTAATGAGGCTGCTAGGGTCTGCAATGATGATCACATCCTCGATGAGACTGCTGAATATAGCCTGTACCTCTTTGCTGCTCCCCCATCTATAGATTGGCGCAGCTTAGTATGGGCTGTCAGGAGACAATAACATAATGCTTCTAAGGACTGGTTGATTCAAATGATCCCTGCTTGTGTAAGCCCTGAGGTTATGTGTGGGACAAAGTACTTCCAGACATCTGGGTGGTGCTGTTTGATGCTGGTGATGTGCATATTCTGTAACAACACCTCAGGCTCTGAGTCTGGGTCGAATGAAAACATTGCAGCCTTCCAACGGCCAATTTTTAGTGGTGTTTGATAGGGGAAACCCGAGTAGTCTCGTCCTTGGTCACCATACATAATGCCCAGGCCCAGGCCGTTGTTGTCACTGCCGTGTTACTGATAGTCTGATTGGGCATTGAACTCTCGCTGGAGTCTGTTGGCTGCTGAGAGGCTGTAGCTGTTGAGCTGTGGGTCAACATCATTTGTATCAGGCAGGCTTGCACCCAGCTCATGGCGGATTCATGTCCCCATGTAGTACACATGGAATCCGAGACAGCTGTCAATGAGCACAGCTTCAGGGGTACCAGAATAGGAGTGAAGCAAACCGGCGCTGATGCCACATCCTGACGTGGTGGCCAAGACGGCAAAGTTCAGCCGTTGGTTCCAGAACGAGAGATTCGGGCCTACCATCCAGGTGTGATCTTTCTTCGCATCCTTAATGGTGACTGTGAGGTTGGTCAGTGGTTGTGTATTGATGTAGAAGTTCATGCGGGACCGCCCATCGACCGTAATGGAGGTTTGTGTCAGATCTGGAACATCATCCGGCAGATTATGTAGTCAGCCAGTCCAGAGTGTACCCAGGAGGGGCGGTTAGCTCTGCATGATTATCGTGAGGTTCACGAGGAAGGTCATCTATATTAGTCATCTTAAAACTTTTGGGGATGCAGCACACTATTTGGCATCGTAAAGATCTGCGGTGCGGCCCCTCCACAGCATCTCGTATTTAACGCATCCATGTCCACCCGCCCACTGGCATATTTGTGGTATTGCTGGTACACTTTGGGTTTCTCTGTGCTGTACAGGGTTTGGAGCTTCAGCACATGGGTGTACTCTTCATCACTGATATTTCCATCCTCGGGAGCTTTACCGACCGAATCGGCAATGCCCCATAGGCTGCTCTGTGCTAATGCCACATACTTAGCATGCTTCTCCAGCTTCCTGGTGATCTGGTGCTGTCCAACTGCCAATCCGGTGGCCAGGACAGTGGTGGCAAGGGGCACGACACCCAGCAGGATACAGACGATAGCACCCACCCCTGTTGCAAGTGTGACAATAGCTGCCACACAGGTACTGGCTCTAATCACCCCAACAGCTGTGGTTGTGCGTGCGAGACTATTGTAGGCTGTTTTATATCGCCTGCGTGTTCTGCTGTACTTTTCTGTCTCATGAACAAGATTCTGTCTGATAGTGTCGATTTGTTGTAGTCGCCAGCCGTGGACTGTACCATCCTCAGCAGGCGCTAAGGTGGAATATAGTTCAGGTTGCTTTCACCACTCTGATTTAGCCATGGTATACCTGGGTCTTAAATTCGTGCTATCTTGCCATCAATAGTAGGATCTGCCGATAAGTCATTGTGGTATTCATCTCAGCTAATCTAGCGAAGCATTTGAGCTTATTGGTGGGCGACATACCTCTCTCAAATACCCATCATCCAGCACAATGTCAGCAGCCAGTAGCTTGCACAGCTGTGACATCTGGAACTTCACCTTGGCCCCTTGGTAGTATGCCCACCGTTGACTGGCTTTCTCGTTTTTATAGTCCTGTACCCTCTCCTCTTCCCATTGTATGACTTCTACAGACTCATCACACTCGTCATCGAAGAAGTCATACAAGTTTGGCCCTACTGTGGCTTCAGCCTGCTGGATGAGGCTCTCATATTCTTGAACTGTGTTATAGTCCATTCATCTTCTTGCTACACTGGTGACCTGTTCATACAAACTCACCCGCTGTAGTCGTTCGCCTTCTTGTCGGTAGAACGGTTGATCTGCGAGCACCTGCTCATTTAGCTCCTTTATCTGTGTGTGGGTCATGAATGGGCAGTCCTCTATTGGCTCAGTCTGCATCTCAATGTCCAGATATTTCTGTGCCACTCTGGCATTCCGTTCATACGAGTTCAACCATTGCCATCCGTAGATCTGACCTAGCACCTCGTGGAGGGGGCGATTCTCTAATTGTTTAGCCTGCATCGTGGCAATGTCATGTGGACATGTCAATGACCAACAGCAGCGTAAACTCTAATTGGGCATCAAACCGACCACACATACTGGCATAAAGATTAATGGTAGCGCTGTCAAACAGATGATTTATATGGGTGAACATATTGGGGCTGATCGCTTTCCGCAGTTTGCTGGTGGCTCCTGGAAGATATTCGATCATGTCTATCTCTACTTCAGTCAGTGAGCTGTGGTAGGTACTGCCCGGTGGTGGATGTAACACACTGGCATGCACGTACGTGATGGAATGCTGAGCTACCTCGACGAGAACCCATTCTATCCGATACTGAACCACATGTCTATCAACTAGAGATGGTCTGATGACATTCTCCCCATTTTGGAGTAGCAAACGGACAATTGGCATAGCTATATGCTGCGTTTAAACCCCATGTATACAATGTAGCCCATATTTGCTCACTCCACCAGTCTAGCTGATCTCGTGGTCGTGTATGACGTTGATGCTACCAAGCTTAAGGAAAGCCATGGCAAGTCATTTGTTCTACAGTATGGAGCAGACTCCAAAGCGTTCTCACCCCATCCCATCAGCGGCGATGGCGTAGAGCTGTTAACAAACCTAAAGGATGTCGCCAAGGATCGTCAAGGTCGAGATAAGGATGGTGATAAGTTCATGTTTTGCTACAATTTCCCGCAGAAACTATAAATTCTCGAGCCCCTGATTGAGATGGCCGACACGCCAGTGATAGACGTTGACAGCCTGGTTGCTGACCTCAGCTTCAAGTGCTCACTACGGACAATGCCCCACCCATGACACATCATGGTATACTGTTGACATTGGCAAACTCTTTGCAGATCATGTATAGGAAGAATCAAGTGTGGCAGCGCCCCGGCACTGAAGCCCAGTGCGAACCATGGTTGCCACTATATAGGCTCTCGGCAGTTATTGACCTTAAAGTCAACCCACTCTCTACTGTTGTGAAAAAGGATGGCATGGTCTGGAAGCTTTATAACCGGGGGGGGGGGTCATCTTTGCTGACCTATATACGACAGGGTGGTACAACCCTACCTATGGTGGGTCATAGGGTCGGGGTCACTGTAGGAAAGCTCCTGCTTCGCCATCCCTTTGATGTACCTGAGGAAGATATCAATATCCAGGAGGGCATCCTGCGGATAGAGGGTGTATCACACTCCTAGAAGGGGAAGACCTCAGTGAAGCTGCTTGAGCATCTCGGGCTCACCAGTCCGCAGACAACCCATATTGTGGTAGAAATGCGGTTTCTTCTAGTTGGTGGTAAAGTGAAGCAGATAAGACCCGCCCCTGATGGGATGAAGATCGGCATCGAGACTGTCACAGGGTTCGATCTGACACAGATATTTCGCGAGGGGTTTACCCTGTTCAGTTTAACCCTTCATATATAGGCCCGAGATGCTGGTTCTACTACTGCTCATACCTGTGGTTGGTGCCATTTAGACGGCCATGATATTAAATGCCAAGTGCGCACACTTCCGAGAGAAGCCTAAGTACAATCCCTACCGTGACCATCTGCAGAAAAGCATCTACAACCGATTTCATCCACGTGAGGAAATTAAGTCTATCTGCCACTTCTATAGTCTGGAGAGGGTGGGGCGTGGTTGTCTGCAGCTGAGACGACACCAGATCCTCTGTGTTACATGTGAGCATGCTAGAATCTGCCATGGATCTGATAGTCAGCACTTCAGTATCCTGCCAAGTGAGTGTTACCGAGGCAGCTTGATGTCGATCTGACACCAGTAATAACTACATGTTTTTCTGATGCGGGAGCAGATACCACACCTCTTCCTCGATGAGTGCCGGTTTGCTGGCTACCCAGTAGGGGGTCATGATCAATATAACCCAGTTTTCCTCACAGATGGCCACCGTCCTGCGGTCATGCTCTTGTTGGGTCTTTTAAATCATTGTTGGCTTGGTTCCTCCAGGTGGCCGCCTGATAGTTGGTTGTGGAATTACATTCTCGAGTATATTGAATTGCCTGCTTAAGCCACGGAGGTGACCACATTGTGGAACTCAACTTCCTCATCAAACTCAACTTCTTCAACAGATGACTCCTCATCGATCACACCTTCCTGAACGAGCTGCCTATACAATTCTAACTCAGTATACTCATCCATATCTTGAATACCATAGAAATCTTCAATCCAGGATTCATAATCGCTAATGAAATCTCTATAAAACCCTAACTAAGCCCAGCCCTCACCTACAGCCTCCTCGAGCTGATTATAAAATGCTATCTTAGCCTTCTTTTCTCGCCCGATAGCTTCTTGTTCTAACTCTTATTCTAACGTGATTGCATCATCCACCTCGAGACCGATCTAGTATAGGTTGGGATCCATTATTGCTCGTGGTTATCAATGTAGTTGCCTTTCTCTAATAGGGGATTCTTGATAGTAAACCTCTGGTATAAACGAAGTGCCCGTGTGGATCAGAAGCCTGTGGTCTGTGGGTGTGGTACGTTATCAGTGCCATTATCAGTGGTGTCATCACCTAGTGTATTAACAGGGTGTGTGGGAGGTGAGTTGAACTGAGTGGCTGCTCAAGAGGCGTGGTCCAGAGGTGTGGTCTGTTGGCGTGGTCCCACAGTAGATATGTAAGGGGTGTGGGTGGGGCTGGTGGGTATCCCCACACCCCTATTATATATCTACTCTTTGTGATTGAGTCAGATTACTATGACAGAGGACTAGCTAGCTTATGCAGCCTCAGTGTGAGTACTATGACAGGGCACCAGGTTTCTTATCCAGCCTACATTTGTGATTGAGTGTGATTACTGTGACCGAGAAATAGCCGTCTTATGCAGCCTGGGTGTGATCACTTTAACAGATGACTAGCTATTGTATGCAGCCTCCCTTTGTGATTGAGTGTGATTACTATGACAAAGGACGAGCTATCTTATGCAGCCTCCCTTTATGATTACGTATGATTACTATGACAGAGGACTAGATATCTTATGCAGCCTCCATTTCTGATTGAGTGTGGATACTATGACAAAGGACTGGCTATCTTATGCAGCCTCCGTTTATAATCGAGTGCGCTTACTATGCCAGCGGACTAGCTATCTTATG
This sequence comes from Chaetoderma sp. LZ-2023a, assembly GCA_034401795.1. Classification (NCBI taxonomy): domain Eukaryota; kingdom Metazoa; phylum Mollusca; class Caudofoveata; order Chaetodermatida; family Chaetodermatidae; genus Chaetoderma; species Chaetoderma sp. LZ-2023a. Next base: position 3,441 of record JAVVLW010003486.1, on the reverse strand, counting down.
CAGCGCCCCCCCCCCCCCCCCGCCTTTATGATTGAGTGTGTTCACTCTGACAGAGGACTAGCTATCTTACGTAGCCTCCCTTTATGATTGAGTGTGATTACTATGACAGAGGACTAGCAGTCTTACACAGACTGCATTTATGATTGATTGCGATTACTATGACAGAGGACTAGCTATCTTATGCAGCCCCCCCCCCCCCCCCCCCCCCCCCTTATAAGCGGGTGTGATTACTCCGACAGAGGACTAGCTATCTTACGCAGCCGGAGTGTGATTACTGTAACAGAGGACTATCTATTTTATGCAGCCTGAGTATGATTACTATGCCCGAAGACTAGTTATCTTACGCATCTTCCTTTTATGATTGAGTGTAATTACTGTAACTGAGCACTAGCTATCTTATGCAGCCTGCGTGTGATTACTATGCGAGAAAACTAGCTATCTTACGCAGACTCCCTTCATGATTCCACGTGATTGCTGTGACAGAGGACTAGCTATCCTATGCATTCTTCCTTTGTGATTAAGTGTGATCACTGCGACAGAGAACTAGCTATCTTACGAAGCCTCCAGCTATGATTGAGTGTGATTACTGTGACAGAGGACTAGCTATTTTACGCAGCCTCCCTTCATGATTGAGTGTGATTACTGTGACAAAGATCTAGCTATCCTATGCAGCCTCAATTTATGATTTAGTGTGATTACCATGACAGGACTAGCAATCTTACGCAGCCTTCCATTACGATTGAGAGTAATTACTGTGACAGAAGACGAGCTATCTTACGCAGCCTCCCTTCATGATTGAGTTTGAGTACTATGACAGAGGACTAGCTATCCTATGCAGTCCCCCTTTGTGACTGAGTGTGATTACTATGACAGAGGACTAGCTATCCTACGCAGTCTCCCTTTATGACTGAGAGTGAGTAATGTAACAGAGGACTAGCTATCTTATGCAGCCTCCCTGTGTGATTGTGTGTGATTACTATGGCAAAAGACTAGCTTTCTTATGCACCCTGAGATCGGTTACTATGGCAGAGAACTAGCTATATTATGCAGCCTCCCTTTATTATTGAGCACGATTACTGTGACAACGGATTAGGTATCCGATGCAGCCTCCCTGTGTGATTGAGTGTGATTACTATGACAGAGCAATAGCTATCTTACGCATCCTTGATTGGGTTTGATTACTATGACAGATGACTAGCTATCTTATGCAGCCTCCCTTTATGATTGAGCATGATTACTATGACAGAGGACTAGCTATCTTATGCAGCCTCCCTTTATGAGAGCTTGTGGTTACTGTGACAAAGGACTAGATATCTTACACAGCCTCGCTTTATTGATTGAGTGTGATAACTGTGGTAACGGTCTAGCTATCCTATGCAGCCTCCCTTTATGATTGAGTGTGATTACTATAACAGAGGACTAGCAATCTTACACATCTTCCTTTTATGATTGAGTGTGATTACTATGGCAGAGGACTAGCTATCTTACGCAGCCCCCCTTTATAAGTGAGTGTGATTATTGCGACAGAGGACTAGCTGTATTACGCAGCCTGAGAGTGATTACTGTAACAGAGGACTATCTATCTTACGCAGGCTGAGTGTGATTACTATGCCCGAAGACTAGCTATCTTATGCATCCTGAGTGTGATTACTATGCGAGAAAACTAGCTATCTTACGCAGATTCCCTTCATGATTGCATGTGATTGCTGTGACAGAGGACTAGATATCCTATGCACTCTCCCTTTGTGATGGAGTGTGCTTACAATGACAGGGCTAGCTAGCTTACGCAGCATCCCTTTGTGATTAAGTGTGATCACTGCGACAGAGAACTAGTTATCTTACGAAGCCTCCCTTTATGATTGAGAGTGATTACTGTGACATAGGACTGGCTATCTTATGCAGCCTCCTTTATGATTGAGTGTGATTACTGTGACAAGTACTAGCTATCCTATGCAGCCTCACTTTATGATAGAGTGTGATTACTGTGACAGAGGACTGGCTATCTTATGGAGCCTACCTTTATGATTGAGTGCGATTGCTGTGACAGAACACTAGCTATCCTATGCAGCCTCACTTTATGATTGAGTGTGATTACTGTGACAAGGACTAGCTATCCTATGCAGCCTCACTTTATGATTGAGTGTGATTACTGTGACAGAGGACTAGCTATCTTAGGCACCCTTGATTGACTGTGATTACTATGACAGTGGAATAGACATCTTACGCAGCCTTCCATTACGATTGAGAGTAATTACTGTGAGAGTGGACTAGCTATCTTATGCAACCTCTCTTTATGATTGAGTACGATTGCTGTGACAGAGGACTAGCTATCTTACGCAGCCTCCTTTCATGATTGAGTGTGAGTACTATGCCAGAGGACTAATTATCCTATGCAGTCTCCCTTTGTGACTGAGTGTGATTACTATGACAGAGGACTAGCTATCCTACGCAGTCTCACTTTATAACTTGGAGTGATTAATGTAACAGAGGACTAGCTATCTTATGCAGCCTCCCTTTGTGATTGTGTGTGATTACTATGGCAAAAGACTAGCTTTCTTATGCAGCCTGAGATTGGTTACTATGGCAGAGAACTAGCTATCTTATGCAGCCTCCCTTTATTATTGAGCGCGATTACTGTGACAATGGACTAGGTATCCGATGCAGCCTCCCTGTATGATTGAGTGTGATTACTATGACAGAGCAATAGCTATCTTACGCATCTTTGATTGAGTTTGATTACTATGACAGAGGACTAGCTATCTTATGCAGCCTCCCATTATGATTGAGCATGATTACTATGACAGAGGACTAGCTATTTTATGCAGCCTCCCTTTATGAGAGCGTGTGGTTACTGTGACAAAGGACTAGCTATCTTACACAGCCTCGCTTTATTGATTGAGTGTGATAACTGTGGCAAAGGTCTAGCTATCCTATGCAGCCTCCCTTTATGATTGAGTGTGATTACTATAACAGAGGACTAGCAATCTTACACAGCCTCCTTTTATGATTGAGTGTGATTACTATGACAGAGGCCTATCTATTTTACGCAGCCTACCTTTATGATTGAGTGTGATTACTATGACAGAGGACTAGCTATCTTACGCAGCCTCCCTTTATACGGGAGTGTGATAGCTATCTTGCACAGCCAGAGTGTGATTACTGTAACAGAGGACTATCTATCTTATACGGCCTGAGTGTGATTACTATGCCCGAAGACTAGTTATCTTACGCAGCCTCCTTTTATGATTGGGTGTGATTACTGTAACAGAGGACTAGCTATCTTACGCAGCCTGAGTGTGATTACTATGCCCGAAGACTAGCTATCTTATGCAGCCTGAGTGTGATTACTATGCCCGAAGACTAGCTATCTTACGTAGGCTCCCTTTATGATTGCATGTGATTGCTGCGAGAGATGACTATATATCCTATGCAGCCTCCCTT
>JAVVLW010003481.1:0-11000 GCA_034401795.1 Chaetoderma sp. LZ-2023a | reverse complement strand
CTGTTCATTTTGTAAATCATGTTGCTGTATGTAGCTTTCTATAACAAGATAGCTGGTGACTGTTCACTTTGTAAATCATGTTGCTGTATGTAGCTTTCTATAGCAAGATAGATGGTGACTGATCACTTTGTAAATCATGTTGCTGTATGTAGCTTTCTATAGCGAGATAGATGGTGACTGTTCACTTTGTAAATCATGTTGCTGTATGTAGCTTTCTATAGCAAGATAGATGGTGACTGTTCACTTTGTAAATCATGTTGCTGTATGTACCGTAGCTTTCTATAGCAAGATAGATGGTGACTGTTCACTTTGTAAATCATGTTGCTGTATGTAGCTTTCTATAGCAAGATAGATGGTGACTGTTCACTTTGTAAATCATGTTGCTGTATGTAGCTTTCTATAGCAAGATAGATGGTGACTGTTCACTTTGTAAATCATGTTGCTGTATGTAGCTTTCTATAGCAAGATCGATGGTGACTGTTCACTTTGTAAATCATGTTGCTGTATGTAGCTTTCTATAGCAAGATAGATGGTGACTGTTCACTTTGTAAATCATGTTGCTGTATGTAGCTTTCTATAGCAAGATCGATGGTGACTGTTCACTTTGTAAATCATGTTGCTGTATGTAGCTTTCTATAGCAAGATAGATGGTGACTGTTCACTTTGTAAATCATGTTGCTGTATGTACCGTAGCTTTCTATAGCAAGATAGATGGTGACTGTTCACCTTGTAAATCATGTTGCTGTATGTAGCTTTCTATAGCAAGATAGATGGTGACTGTTCACTTTGTAAATCATGTTGCTGTATGTAGCTTTCTATAGCAAGATAGATGGTGACTGTTCACTTTGTAAATCATGTTGCTGTATGTAGCTTTCTATAGCAAGATAGATGGTGACTGTTCACTTTGTAAATCATGTTGCTGTATGTAGCTTTCTATAGCAAGATAGATGGTGACTGTTCACTTTGTAAATCATGTTGCTGTATGTAGCTTTCTATAGCAAGATAGATGGTGACTGATCACTTTGTAAATCATGTTGCTGTATGTAGCTTTCTATAGCAAGATAGATGGTGACTATTCACTTTGTAAATCATGTTGCTGTATGTAGCTTTCTATAGCAGGATAGATGGTGACTGTTCACTTTGTAAATCATGTTGTTGTATGTAGCTTTCTATGGCAAGACAGATGGTGACTGTTCACTTTGTGAATCATGTTGCTGTATGTAGCTTTCTATAGCAAGATAGATGGTGACTGTTCCTTTGCAAACTATGTTGCTGTATGTAGCTTTCTATAGCAAGATAGATGGTGACTGATCACTTTGTAAATCATGTTGCTGTATGTACCGTAGCTTTCTATAGCAAGATAGATGGTGACTGTTCACTTTGTAAATCATGTTGCTGTATGTAGCTTTCTATAGCAAGATAGATGGTGACTGTTCCTTTGCAAACTATGTTGCTGTATGTAGCTTTCTATAGCAAGATAGATGGTGACTGATCACTTTGTAAATCATGTTGCTGTATGTACCGTAGCTTTCTATAGCAAGATAGATGGTGACTGTTCACTTTGTAAATCATGTTGCTGTATGTAGCTTTCTATAGCAAGATAGATGGTGACTGTTCCTTTGCAAACTATGTTGCTGTATGTAGCTTTCTATAGCAAGATAGATGGTGACTGATCACTTTGTAAATCATGTTGCTGTATGTACCGTAGCTTTCTATAGCAAGATAGATGGTGACTGTTCACTTTGTAAATCATGTTGCTGTATGTAGCTTTCTATAGCAAGATAGATGGTGACTGTTCACTTTGTAAATCATGTTGCTGTATGTAGCTTTCTATAGCAGGATAGATGGTGACTGTTCACTTTGTAAATCATGTTGCTGTATGTAGCTTTCTATAGCAAGAAAGATGGTGACTGTTCACTTTGTAAATCATGTTGCTGTATGTAGCTTTCTATAGCAAGATAGATGGTGACTGTTCACTTTGTAAATCATGTTGCTGTATGTAGCTTTCTATAGCAAGATAGATGGTGACTGTTCACTTTGTAAATCATGTTGCTGTATGTAGCTTTCTATAGCAAGATAGATGGTGACTGTTCACTTTGTAAATCATGTTGTTGTATGTAGCTTTCTATAGCAAGATAGATGGTGACTGTTCACTTTGTAAATCATGTTGCTGTATGTAGCTTTCTATAGCAAGATAGATGGTGACTGTTCACTTTGTAAATCATGTTGCTGTATGTAGCTTTCTATAGCAAGATAGATGGTGACTGTTCACTTTGTAAATCATGTTGCTGTATGTAGCTTTCTATAGCAAGATAGATGGTGACTGTTCACTTTGTAAATCATGTTGCTGTATGTAGCTTTCTATAGCAAGATAGATGGTGACTGTTCACTTTGTAAATCATGTTGCTGTATGTAGCTTTCTATAGCAAGATAGATGGTGACTGTTCACTTTGTAAATCATGTTGCTGTATGTAGCTTTCTATAGCAAGACAGATGGTGCCTGTTCACTTTGTAAATCATGTTGCTGTATGTAGCTTTCTATAGCAAGATAGATGGTGACTGTTCACTTTGTAAATCATGTTGCTGTATGTAGCTTTCTATAGCAAGATAGATGGTGACTGTTCACTTTGTAAATCATGTTGCTGTAAGCTGATACACACCATACTACTGGCAATTAAGATGCAGTTGTTTGTAAAATCCTGCACAAAAACCCAAGCTTTACCTACTACAATGGATTCATTATTTTCAAATTTTCTTTTATGAATTCATGGCACTTTTGCATTTTGTTACATTTGAAATTACTGAATAAAAAGACGACCCTCTAGCAATGTGTCTTTTTGTTATCCTACCCTTGTGATGCTTCAGCACCCTATCATTTAAATTTCACAATCACTCTTTTGATCTTGCATAAAATAAGGGAGTAAGAACTGATTGATGCATCAGCCGTGTGCCCTAAATCCTGCTTTTGTGGATTCAATCCAATAAGCAGCATTCTATTGCTATGGCCCCTAGCCAACCTCAGTTTAAGAATATCAATAGCTCATTGCTGGCATACACTCAGGGTTAAGTCCCTTATTAACTCCTTCAACAGAGGTGTTAATTTTCTAGCTTGTGTTACTAATGAGTTTGGGTCCATTCTATACCTGTGTGATTTAGAGCTCTATTTTTGGGCTGCCTTCATGATTGTTTATGTAAGAAACCTAGTCTAAGTAGACTGGGCATTTTCTACATTTTGACCCTTTATTAACCTGTTGATGCTCATTCCGGTCAAAACTGACCTCTGCTATGGTCTGTCCATTTACAGGCCAAGAGAATAACATTTTTGAAAATTTACCACTGGAATAACTGGCTCGATAACCGAGCCAGTCATTCCAGTGGTAAATTTTCAAAAGTAGCGTTCTATTGCTCTGCAAAGGGACACTTCGCAAGACCGCTACAAAAAGCAGTTTTTGGCTGTTTTGAGGGTTAAAGAGTTAAGGCACTAAAGTATCAATAACAGACAAGTAATCAGTATCAGTCACCTGGAACATCGCTTTTTCAACCAGAACACCGTAAACCAGTTTTCCGAGGATTTTCAGGGTCGCCTGACAAAACACAATTTTCGATGAACTTCATCTTTGCGCATTTGACGCCAAAAATAATATAATATTATATATATATAATATATATGGATCTTCATGTCAACCTGAGGCCACCCACATCATATACGCAACCAATCCACTCCAAAAAGATTCTATTTGAATAAATTGACATCAGTTCTATGGTGCACTAGAAGCATGTTCAACAGTAATGGCTGAAATTGGTCAGAAACATCAAAATATTTCCGTATTGAATGCCTATTTACACGCCAAGAGAAGACTATTTTTGAGAACTTGCCAATTACCACTGGAGTAACAGGCTCCATTATCGAGCCAATCATTCCAGCGGTAAATTTTTTTTAAATGTCTCCTCATGCCTTGAAAATGGACATTTTCCTATGAGTATGTGGCAAGATGAATGAACTGAGTGAAACAAATGATGACGATTTATCCCTCAGACAATGCAGATTTATGAGTTTCTGTAACAGAATTAGTGAGCATTTTATCATAGAATCTCCACCCATCAGAAACTACTTCATAATATCAAACAATCTTTAACAGAAACTTGCGTAATAAACACATGTGTTCAGAAGACGGGCCATGTTTTGGCAAGCCTATTACTGCGGCTAATTGTGCAATATTCCCGCTGTTTAATTCCACTTTCTCATAATATTCACAGCACTAAATTCTGAACGAAGTATGCAGAGCCACTCACGGAACACATGACATTATGCCAAGAATGTAACATTATGATGGACTCAATATCACACTAAATGACGTACCATGACTGCGACGTATTAAACTCTGGAAACAGCTTGTAAAATTGAGGTATAAACGGGTGCAAAAGCTATCAAACACCTCAAAATAGCCGTTGCATAACAGAGAGAAAATTATCTGCTTGTAGTCTGTTAGGGAGTCTGAGTTATTACGGAACCATATGCTGCTATTGGCAGTTATTATATTCAGAATCTGGCTGGAAAATAAACATGGGAATTAACACTTTAATGGTCAAGCTGGCAAAATCTCACCTCTGCAGCGCTCCATCTAGTTATGTCCATTTGCATGCCAAGAGAAGGACATTGTTGAATATTTTTGAAGCTTTATCACTGGAATGACTGGCTTGTGAGCCTGCTCTTTCAGTGACAAAATTTCAAAAGTATTCTTTTCGCTGGCAAACACACATTCACTAAGTGAAAATTTCAATTTTCTTGACAACTCTTGACCAGTATGGGTCAAAGTTACAAAAAGTACTAAGAGTCACAGTAAATTGGATGGCGATAGAAGACATGGTCAATATGCATATAATCATTTAACACTCAAGCCAGCCAAAAATTGCTTCTGCAGTGGTCTTGGGAAATGTCCATTTGCAGGTCAACAGAAGACTATTTTTGAAAATTTACCACTGGAATGCCTGAGTTGATAACCGAGCCAGTCATTCCAGTAGTAAATTTTCAAAAACAGTTTTTTGGTCTGTAAATGGCCATTCAATAAGAAATACTTCAATTTTCTTTAACAATCTTGACCAATATAGTAAAGGAGAACAACTGAAATTGATAGAAAACCTCGCTGCCATATAATCTATCAACAAATTACAGCATGCTGGATGAGTGAAGGCTCCTTTTCTCAAAATCACAATCAAACAAGCATTCAGTTTAAACAAACTCAACGTTTTTTTGATGCTGATTGTGATTTTGAGGTAATAATTCGAGACAAAATACTGTACTCCTCATTACCTGTCACGTTGCTGCAAGACAATAATTTCAATGAGCAAACACTCTTGACTTGCTAAATATTTTGAAAATGATTTGACTGAAAGTTTGGCTAGAAGAAAAATTTTGTTTCAGGTTAAATGTTTAAAAATCTATGGTCACTAAGTACATCCCCAAATACACATTTTAGCCATAAATAATGAGCGCAAGTACGTAGGTAAAGAGACCAAATTTGGTCCATCTATTCATATTATAGGTGGATAGAAGTTCTATGAGTATTAGGACAAAGCATCACATATCTAGGTTTCAAGGTCACAAGTGCATAATGGAATACACAATTTTTACCATAAAGTTGGACTGCAAGAAGGTAGAATCACCAGATTAAGCATTTAGCTGTATTGAGAATCACAGACAAACGCTGGACTGCAAGAAGGTAGAATCACCAGATTTAGCATTTAGCTGTATTGAGAATCACAGACAAATGCGGGACTGCAAGAAGGTAGAATCACCAGATTAAGCATTTAGCTGTATTGATAAACACAGACAAATGCTGGACTGCAAGAAGGTAGAATCACCAGATTAAGCATTTAGCTGTATTGAGAATTACAGACAAACGCTGGACTGCAAGAAGGTAGAAACACCAGATTAAGCATTTAGCTGTATTGAGAATTACAGACAAACGCTGGACTGCAAGAAGGTAGAATCACCAGATTAAGCATTTAGCTGTATTGATAAACATAGACAAATGCTGGACTGCAAGAAGGTAGAATCACCAGATTAAGCATTTAGCTGTATTGAGAATCACAGACAAACGCTGGACTGCAAGAAGGTAGAAACACCAGATTAAGCATTTAGCTGTATTGAGAATTACAGACAAACGCTGGACTGCAAGAAGGTAGAATTACCAGATTAAGCATTTAGCTGTATTGATAAACACAGACAAATGCTGGACTGCAAGAAGGTAGAATCACCAGATTAAGCATTTAGCTGTATTGAGAATCACAGACAAACGCTGGACTGCAAGAAGGTAGAATAACCAGATTAAGAATTTAGCTGTATTGAGAATCAGACAAACGCTGGACTGCAAGAAGGTAGAATCACCAGATTTAGCATTTAGCTGTATTGAGAATCACAGACAAATGCGGGACTGCAAGAAGGTAGAATCACCAGATTTAGCATTTAGCTGTATTGAGAATCACAGACAAACGCGGGACTGCAAGAAGGTAGAATCACCAGATAAAGCATTTAGCTGTATTGATAAACACAGACAAATGCTGGACTGCAAGAAGGTAGAATCACCAGATTAAGCATTTAGCTGTACTGAGAAACACAGACAAATGCGGGACTGCAAGAAGGTAGAATCACCAGATTAAGCATTTAGCTGTATTGATAAACACAGACAAACGCTGGACTGCAAGAAGGTAGAAACACCAGATTTAGCATTTAGCTGTACTGAGAATCACAGACAAACGCTGGACTGCAAGAAGGTAGAATCACCAGATTAAGCATTTAGCTGTATTGATAAACACAGACAAATGCTGGACTGCAAGAAGGTAGAATCACCAGATTAAGCATTTAGCTGTATTGAGAATTACAGACAAACGCTGGACTGCAAGAAGGTAGAATCACCAGATTTAGCATTTAGCTGTATTGAGAATTACAGACAAACGCTGGACTGCAAGAAGGTAGAATCACCAGATTAAGCATTTAGCTGTACTGAGAAACACAGACGCTGGACTGCAAGAAGGTAGAATGACCAGATTAAGCATTTAGCTGTATTGATAAACACAGACAAACGCTGGACTGCAAGAAGGTAGAATCACCAGATTAAGCATTTAGCTGTATTGATAAACACAGACAAATGCTGGACTGCAAGAAGGTAGAATCACCAGATTTAGCATTTAGCTGTATTGATAAACACAGACAAACGCTGGACTGCAAGAAGGTAGAATCACCAGATTAAGCATTTAGCTGTATTGATAAACACAGACAAATGCTGGACTGCAAGAAGGCAGAATCACCAGATTAAGCATTTAGCTGTATTGATAAACACAGACAAACGCTGGACTGCAAGAAGGTAGAATCACCAGATTAAGCATTTAGCTGTATTGATAAACACAGACAAACGCTGGACTGCAAGAAGGTAGAAACACCAGATTTAGCATTTAGCTGTACTGAGAATCACAGACAAACGCTGGACTGCAAGAAGGTAGAGTCATCAAATTAAGCATTTAGCTGTATTGATAAACACAGACAAACGCTGGACTGCAAGAAGGTAGAATCACCAGATTAAGCATTTAGCTGTACTGAGAAACACAGACGCTGGACTGCAAGAAGGTAGAATGACCAGATTAAGCATTTAGCTGTATTGATAAACACAGACAAACGCTGGACTGCAAAAAGGTAGAATCACCAGATTAAGCATTTAGCTGTATTGATAAACACAGACAAATGCTGGACTGCAAGAAGGTAGAATCACCAGATTTAGCATTTAGCTGTATTGAGAAACAGACAAATGCTGGACTGCAAGAAGGTAGAATCACCAGATTTAGCATTTAGCTGTATTGAGAAACAGACAAACGCTGGACTGCAAGAAGGTAGAATCACCAGATTTAGCATTTAGCTGTATTGAGAAACAGACAAATGCTGGACTGCAAGAAGGTAGAATCACCAGATTTAGCATTTAGCTGTATTGAGAAACAGACAAATGCTGGACTGCAAGAAGGTAGAATCACCAGATTTAGCATTTAGCTGTATTGAGAATCACAGACAAATGCTGGACTGCAAGAAGGTAGAATCACCAGATTTAGCATTTAGCTGTATTGAGAATTACAGACAAACGCTGGACTGCAAGAAGGTAGAATCACCAGATTAAGCATTTAGCTGTACTGAGAAACACAGACGCTGGACTGCAAGAAGGTAGAATGACCAGATTAAGCATTTAGCTGTATTGATAAACACAGACAAACGCTGGACTGCAAGAAGGTAGAATCACCAGATTAAGCATTTAGCTGTATTGATAAACACAGACAAATGCTGGACTGCAAGAAGGTAGAATCACCAGATTTAGCATTTAGCTGTATTGATAAACACAGACAAACGCTGGACTGCAAGAAGGTAGAATCACCAGATTAAGCATTTAGCTGTATTGATAAACACAGACAAATGCTGGACTGCAAGAAGGCAGAATCACCAGATTAAGCATTTAGCTGTATTGATAAACACAGACAAACGCTGGACTGCAAGAAGGTAGAATCACCAGATTAAGCATTTAGCTGTATTGATAAACACAGACAAACGCTGGACTGCAAGAAGGTAGAAACACCAGATTTAGCATTTAGCTGTACTGAGAATCACAGACAAACGCTGGACTGCAAGAAGGTAGAGTCATCAAATTAAGCATTTAGCTGTATTGATAAACACAGACAAACGCTGGACTGCAAGAAGGTAGAATCACCAGATTAAGCATTTAGCTGTACTGAGAAACACAGACGCTGGACTGCAAGAAGGTAGAATGACCAGATTAAGCATTTAGCTGTATTGATAAACACAGACAAACGCTGGACTGCAAAAAGGTAGAATCACCAGATTAAGCATTTAGCTGTATTGATAAACACAGACAAATGCTGGACTGCAAGAAGGTAGAATCACCAGATTTAGCATTTAGCTGTATTGAGAAACAGACAAATGCTGGACTGCAAGAAGGTAGAATCACCAGATTTAGCATTTAGCTGTATTGAGAAACAGACAAACGCTGGACTGCAAGAAGGTAGAATCACCAGATTTAGCATTTAGCTGTATTGAGAAACAGACAAATGCTGGACTGCAAGAAGGTAGAATCACCAGATTTAGCATTTAGCTGTATTGAGAAACAGACAAATGCTGGACTGCAAGAAGGTAGAATCACCAGATTTAGCATTTAGCTGTATTGAGAATCACAGACAAATGCTGGACTGCAAGAAGGTAGAATCACCAGATTTAGCATTTAGCTGTATTGAGAAACAGACAAACGCTGGACTGCAAGAAGGTAGAATCACCAGATTAAGCATTTAGCTGTACTGAGAAACACAGACAAACGCTGGACTGCACGAAGGTAGAATCACCAGATTTAGCACACTCCGTCATATTGCGACAGTTTATCATTGCTTTGAGTTTGCGGTCAATGGATCAACTATGTAGGTCACTAAGTGCATTGTCAAGACCGAATGCAAAGGCGTGAGTCAGAATCTCCCTTGAGTGTGTACTAGTTCTCAAATAGCACCCATACATGCCATAAATATACACAATTGACATGGCTCCAATGACTTTTGATAAAGTAATTCTATTATTGAGTCACTGAGTCAATGGACCCTTCCGGTTTTAGCTATGCCCCGCCCATCACTAGCTAAGCTCCACCCACACCGCGCTCATGTTGGGATCGATCGATCTCTGAACACCCTGACTATCAACTTCCAAAAAAATACACAGGTAAGCTGTTGAATATTTTGAAACTAATTTGACTGGATGCTGTTGCTGCCTAAGTCAAATTAGTTTCAAAATATTCAACAGCATGTTTATTAAATAGCAAAGAATTACAAACACATACAATGTGTCAGACTATTTGAGATTTGATGACGGTCTATATGGAACCCTTTGTGACGTAATGATTGCGCTGAGCTGCTTATGACATCATACGAGGTCAGATGATGGATGGATACTCTGGAAATGTGAATTATGATATGATTTCATTGAGTTAACTATGATGCCATTGACCCCACCATGAGATCACATAGATAAACTTATTGTGTCATTGAGCATAATACCAAGTATGCCAAGGATGGTGCAGCTAAAGGCTGTTGGAAGCAAGAACCTTTATCGTTACACTTGTCAAAACAACAACAGGTCCGATTTCTGAAATGTGATTTCTGGCTTCAACAGCTAAAACGGTTAAGGGCTGACACCTTTGTCAGCATGATGTTTGAGAATTGAATACTTTACACATGAAAAACTGTTGATTCTTGCCCATCCTCTGTCCCTCATAGGGGAGATTAAACTGTCAGTGCCAACTCAGACACACACTGAGATTCAATACCAGAAAGATGAGAGGCGTGGCTGATATAAGATATCAGTAAAGAGATGTTGGAAACGCATCATGGATTTGAGAAATACAGTCAAACCTGATTTAAAGACTGCCTCACTACAAAGGTGTGTGCATGTGTGTAGGTGCGTGTGTCATGCATGCATGTGTATAATTGTGCATGTGCCAGTGTGTGTGCGTGCGTGCATGCGTGCGTGCGAGTGCGTGTGTGTGCATGCATGCGAGCGAATGTGTGTGTGTGTGTGTGTGTGTGTACGTGCGTGCGGGCATGTGTAAGTGCTTGCGTGTGTGTGCATGCGTGTCCCAGTGTGTGTGTGCGTGCGTGCGTGCGTGCGTGCGTGCGTGCGTGCGTGCGTGCGTGCGTGCGTGTGTGTGTGCGTGCATGTGTATGCATGTGTCCCAGTATGCGAGCATGTGTGTTTGTGTGTGTGCATGCGTACGTGCATGTGCGTGTGTATCTGCATGAGTGAGTGCATGCATGAGTGAGTGGATAGTTGTCTGTTTATTTAGCAGTTTCTCCTGTTTGTGATCTGAGTGTTGATGAGGAATGCTGATTGACTTAGCAGGCTGCCAGCCAGTGCTTTGATGAACAGCCACCATATGCTAAACTCATTAGTTAGTTGAGCGGGATCCAGT
>JAVVLW010003480.1:0-20000 GCA_034401795.1 Chaetoderma sp. LZ-2023a | reverse complement strand
GTTAATTCCCATTGCTTCCATGGTGGGGAGTTGGTGAATCCAACGGGATTCCTTGGGTCTCCTCCATGGTGTTGACTCTGGGTCTGTTGGGTCGGAGGATACATGCTGCTGACTCACATGAATGGTTGTGGCGGCCTGGAGTGGTCTGCATCTGCTGTCTGCTCTGTTGGCGTTGCTATTGTGCTCGCCTGTAGGGCTCTCTCCTTTGATTCGAGGCAGTGTTACCCCTTGCTATGGAGGGGCCCTAGACCCGCTAGATGCGAAGGCATGGCCATGGTCTGCGAGTTCTAGGGCTGCTGGAACGTTGGCGTTCTTCATGCCTAGCATTGGTGGTGGCTATGGCATTCTGTGCTCCTAGTCTAGTAGCAGCACTGATTGCGTTTGTGCAGGCCGTTTTGTAGCCTTTAGCATCATGGTAAGCCACTGTTAATCTGTTTGGCAGTCTGAGTTTGCTTAAAGTTTAGTCAATTTGTGGCTAAAATCTGAGTGGAGATCATTCCACTCAGCCATGAGGGCTGAGACAGTGTTAGTGATCCCTGGTTTGGTGTAGCCAAGGGCAGTTCCTGGCGGTGTTTGGTGGCTTGTAGGAGGGAGGGCTCCTCTACCCTTGTACGTTTTCTGTCTCATACAGGGACCTGGAGCTGTGGGTCCACTGGGCTAGAGCCGGCAACATTGGAGGGCATAACTGTCTCAACCTCTGGTCCTTTTAGGTTTTCGTTAGCAGTATTCATAGCGATCATTCAACAGGTTAATAACTACGTATTGAGAACAGTAGTTTGGTTCTTAAGCCTGATGCTTGATTACGTATTTGTGTAATCCTGAAAGTCTGAATGGTCTGGGCTTGTTTTGTGGGACCCCTTTTATACCCTTTTTGGTGGCCTGGTGTTGGCAGCTATGTGGTTGTGCGCATGTGTCTGCGCATGCCCAGTGGGAGACTGGGTGGGTGGTCTGGCGGCTTGGTGGCTTTTTGGTGGTTTGGGCAAAATTGTACTATTTAACCTGTTTCTGTTTTAGAAACATGTTATCTTATGTATTTATGAGGTGTATTGTAGCATGTTTTGTGTAGGCTTACTGGTGGCACAAGTTCTAGTTCTCTCTCTTTAGCTTCTCTGAGCAACTGTTCAGACGTGATCTGTACTGCAGCTGGCATCTTATTCTTCACCTAGCAAAAACAAATATAATCACTCAATTAATATCCAGCAATGCCGACTTACATGTAACATGAACCCTTTCATTGTCAAGTCAGCCAAAAAAGACGCTGATGTTGTCTTGTGGAAGGTCCATTTGCAAATTAAGAAGATAATTTTTGATAACTTAACAATGGAATGGGCTGGCTCGATAATCAAGCCCGACATTTCACCGGCAAATTTTTAAAAATGTCTATCAATACTCTTGATCTGCAAATCAACATTTTCTTGCCCAAAATCTGTCCATTAAAGGGTTAATTTGCATAATATATTAAGGCCTGGGTAACTGACCGTAACTTGCTATAAAATCAACTTCAGTGAAAATTTCATCTTGCTAATTAAACCTTTAACCCTCAATTTTGTTCAAGAAAATTTAAATCTTCACATAGAAAATGCCAATTTGCAGACCAAGAGATTATTTTCGGAAATTTATTGCTGGAATGACTGGCTCGGTTATGAAGCCAGTCTTTCCAGTGGTAAATTTTCAAAAATAATCTTCTCTTAGTCTACAAATAGACATTTTACAAACCCCCTTCAGAAGTGAGAAGCCATTTTAGATGGCTTTTAATGGTTAAACAGAGACTGATGTGTTTCAATTTAGGATGACATTCGGACACGAAGCTTGCTATAGTATTTGAATAATTTTAATGTATTACTTTATCACTGACCACATGTGATTTGTGAGGATACATTTATGATGATCTGAATGAAATATTCTACATACATGTACGCTGTAGAAACTAGAAAATGTTAATTACCGGTATGAAGACGTAGCACAAGAATAGGTTTTTAATTATGCTTTATTTCAAACTCATTTCACTGAAGAATGGATAGAAACCTGGTTCACATCAATCAATCGATCAGTCAATCATCATAGTGACGGACTTAAGCCTGAAGCAGCTTGTGAGTCCTAAGTTTGAATTATTGAATTTGATAACGTTTAATTAGTCAATCTCATTGATGTTTGTCTCGTCTGGTTTCAAAGATATCTATGTTTTGGGCTAGCAGAATGTTTTCAGGTAGCGAGTTCCAATGTGACATTACTCGTTGTGAGAAGAAATGTTTTTTAGTATAGTTGCGAGGCTTTCGACAAAGATTACAAGTGCGCATACATGTAACTATATAATATATGGTCAGCAAATATTTTGAGAACAATATGGCTAGAAGCTGTCATTGCTCCTGCTAGACAACTTTTTTGTCAAAATCTGCAGTCATGTTTTAAGCATTAGCGCATCCATCATGAGTAAACAGACTGACGTAGATCATGACACAAATACATGTACACAAATTTATCAACATTACCTTTGCCACTTTCGGCATCTTCACTTTAGATTCTTTATCTTCCTCAACCTCCATGTTTGCGTCTGTACTAGGTTTCAATCAGGCAAAGACAAAGGAGCTACAGGATGGCTGAAAGACAGAGAGAGACACTATGTAATAACACTTCATGGTAAATTCGACCAATACTGGCCTTCCGAGTGATCTTGAGGAACATTGTTCATTTGCAGGCCAAGAGAAAAACAAAACTTACATGTACGGCGTGTACCACTGTAACGCCTGGGTCGATAACCGATATTCTAGTGGTAAATTTTCAAAAATCTTTTAACATTTGATAAGCAAACATTTTGATTTTCTTAACCAAATTTGACAATCCACGGAAATTAGTTCAAGAGCTCTAAGTTCATGATTTGCAATTTTGACCCTTCATTCCTTAGCTCTGACATAGTGAATATCGAGTATCTTCTTTCACAATCTGGCCACATGGTACATTGAACGGTTCTCATTCACAATCTGGCCACATGGTACATTGAACGGTTCTCATTCACAATCTGGCCACATGGTACATTGAACGGTTCTCATTCACAATCTGGCCACATGGTACATTGAACGGTTCTCATTCACAATCTGGCCACATGGTACATTGAACGGTTCTCATTCACAATCTGGCCACATGGTACATTGAACGGTTCTCATTCACAATCTGGCCACATGGTACATTGAACGGTTCTCATTCACAATCTGGCCACATGGTACATTGAACGGTTCTCATTCACAATCTGGCCACATGGTACATTGAACGGTTCTCATTCACAATCTGGCCACATGGTACATTGAACGGTTCTCATTCACAATCTGGCAACATGGTACATTGAACGGTTCTCATTCACAATCTGGCCACATGGTACATTGAACGGTTCTCATTCACAATCTGGCCACATGGTACATTGAACGGTTCTCATTCACAATCTGGCCACATGGTACATTGAACGGTTCTCATTCACAATCTGGCCACATGGTACATTGAACGGTTCTCATTCACAATCTGGCCACATGGTACATTGAACGGTTCTCATTCACAATCTGGCCACATGGTACATTGAACGGTTCTCATTCACAATCTGGCCACATGGTACATTGAACGGTTCTCATTCACAATCTGGCCACATGGTACATTGAACGGTTCTCATTCACAATCTGGCAACATGGTACATTGAACGGTTCTCATTCACAATCTGGCCACATGGTACATTGAACGGTTCTCATTCACAATCTGGCCACATGGTACATTGAACGGTTCTCATTCACAATCTGGCCACATGGTACATTGAACGGTTCTCATTCACAATCTGGCCACATGGTACATTGAACGGTTCTCATTCACAATCTGGCAACATGGTACATTGAACGGTTCTCATTCACAATCTGGCCACATGGTACATTGAACGGTTCTCATTCACAATCTGGCAACATGGTACATTGAACGGTTCTCATTCACAATCTGGCAACATGGTACATTGAACGGTTCTCATTCACAATCTGGCAACATGGTACATTGAACGGTTCTCATTCACAATCTGGCAACATGGTACATTGAACGGTTCTCATTCACAATCTGGCCACATGGTACATTGAACGGTTCTCATTCACAATCTGGCCACATGGTACATTGAACGGTTCTCATTCACAATCTGGCAACATGGTACATTGAACGGTTCTCATTCACAATCTGGCAACATGGTACATTGAACGGTTCTCATTCACAATCTGGCAACATGGTACATTGAACGGTTCTCATTCACAATCTGGCCACATGGTACATTGAACGGTTCTCATTCACAATCTGGCCACATGGTACATTGAACGGTTCTCATTCACAATCTGGCAACATGGTACATTGAACGGTTCTCATTCACAATCTGGCAACATGGTACATTGAACGGTTCTCATTCATAATATCTTTTAACCCTGTAACTCATATTGGTAGCCAAAAAAGGCTTCAGTAGGGGTCTTGAGAAATGTCCATTTGCAGACCAAATGAAGACTATGTTTGAAGATCTAACACTGGAATGACTGGCTCGGTTATTGAGCAAGTCATTCCAGTGGTAAATTTTTTTAAATAGTCTTCTCTTGGTCTGCAAATGAACATTTTAATAAGAAAATTTAAACTTTCTTGAACAAATTCGATATTAGTTGTCTTTTTGTGAGATATACATGTAAGTATTAGGCATACACATGTAACGTTCAATAATATTACTTTTTAGCCGTGATAAAAATGTTGATAACAACCAACATTGCTTTCACATTAGACAACATCGGTCAGTTGCTTTGCTGTTATGAGCGAGATATTGAGCAAGTGGAGACTCACCTTTAACCCTTGAATTTGTGCAAGAAAATTTCTATTTTCTCATAGAAATGGATATTTTCAGACCAAGAGAAGACTATCTTTGAAAATTTACCACTGGAATGACTGGCTCGGTTATCGAGCCAGTCATTCCAGTGACAAATTTTCAAACATAGTCTTCTCTTGGTCTGCAAATGGACATTCCTGAAGACCACTTCAGAAGCTGTTTTTGGCTGATATGAGTGTTAACGGGTTAAGAAGCAAGACTGCACAACTGACATGGTGTATGAGGATTGTCAATCTTAGAAAAGCTGAACACTACTAAGAGCCCTGGAGTTGTCAGTAGACGTAATCATGGCATAACTTGAAGAGAAGTGTAGGCTAAAATTTGATGCTCAGTGCAGCATGACCTCTGTGCTCCACAAACACCGATCTTCTCTGTGAGAAAATCTTCTAGCATTTTCTCATGCTTTAAGGACAATCGCCATGCTAGATGAAAAGCAGATGATGGCAATGACTCTAAATGACCCCAAGAACTGTGCTAGCTTTGGCGACACAGAAGTTAATGTGTTAACCCGACAAGTGAACCACTTTAAAGCAGACTTGTAATCTTCTCACAGAGTAGACTTCTTAAACATGCAGCTACAAAGCTAGAACTATTTAAAATGGCTGGCTGCTATTTCCTGGACACTCATCTATTCCTAACTAACAGGGATTGTACACCTTTCAGTATTCGAAATTCCATGAGTTTCAATGAATAAAATCAACAAATTCCAGGACCGCCAAGAATCAATATCTAGGTCAAAGACAATAAAATTTGTTTTAAAATGTTCAACAGCATATCACGAATCATATGGAATTTACTACAATGTAGCGATGCACTATATCCAGGGGTATCAAAAAAGCATCCGCTTTTGTTTCTACGAGAATTGTTAATACTTACCAGATGTACTATTATGATAATGTCTATTATCTAGTCTAGCTCAAAACAAACAATTAAAAACTGTGTCCGGGAATTACCATAGCCCCAGGTACTGAGTCAACCCCCAATCACAGTCAGATTCGTCTATTTGTCTTGACAAACAGTGAAAGCAGCTCAGCCTCACCTCAGCGGGGCGGCTGAGACCGGCCATAGTACATCTGGTAAGTATTAACAATTCTCGTAGAAACAAAAGCGGATGTTTTTTTTATTCTACTTCGAATAATACTTACCAGATGTACTATTATGATACTCAGGATTTCGACAGCCGAGAAACACTGGTGGGAGGAGGTGAGGATCGAACCAGCTCTCATATACCATTCAACAGAGAAGGTTGTGAAGAGACTAGAACCCTGGCATACGCTTGGGTTCCGCCATGTGACTCATAGAGTGCTAAACTTCCATGGTCTAGACCGCGTTCCACCCCCACCCCCTGATTTGTCTGCGAATTCGACTGTAAGTAAATTAATATTAGTCACTTAAATTAAGAAAACACTCACCATTTTCTGAGTGGTTGGGCTTTCTTGATCATCACAGGAGCTCCGCCCAATCCACAGTCATTCACAGATCTTGTGCATCACCATTGCTCAGTGCATGTGAAAGAACCTTGCGATGTATGCGTAAATAGTGGTCGGATGTGGCTTTTAGTTAAGATTCGACAAATTGGCGACGGCTACCGGATTAAGTGCGCTGGAGATATCGCGAAGGTAGAAATCAGTAAATGACGACTCGGCATGCCATTGTGCTACAGACATCACCTCCTCTAAAGGGACACCCGTATAAAGGGCTGATGCTGCTGCTAGTGCTCGGACTTGATGGGCGTTCGCACGATCAATCTGCTTTCCTGTTGCGATTCTATGCGACATCTGAATAGCATTGCCTATCCAACGAGAAATGATGTCTTTCGAGGCGCGAAGATGAGGAGCTTTGAGACATAACCACAGAGATTTCGGGTCATCTGTCCACTCCTCAGTATGCTTCTTATACATTTTCAGACATCTGACAGGACACAAAGCAGAAGAGTTTGGGTCATGTCTAATTAACCGTGGCAAATTGATCGGCTGTCCTGGATATTTAAGTGACTGATTCTTTGCCAGGAAACAAAGACGTGGTAGTAGTCTTAAACCTTCACCCGTAATGACAAAACGGTCTTGTTCGGCAGAAAGTGCATGAATTTCGCTTCTCCTTCTCGCCGATGCTGCTGCAACCAAGAAAACTGACTTAATAGTTAACAGTTTAATATCCATAGATCTAATTGGTTCAAAGGGAGCATGCCCTAAAGCCTGTAGAACAAGAGATGGATTGCATGCTGGGATAGGAATTGGCTGTCTAGGTCGCAAATTGCTCATTCCTTTAATAACTTCATTTAAAGTGTCATTCTCCACTCCTACAATGGCCAGACTGGGAACAACTGAAGCTAATGCAGACTTATATGCTGCTATTGTTGAACAGATGCAGAAAAGGGATTAAGATCGCTTCCCTTACATCACCCTGCAAATTTGTTGATTCTATAATTATAAGTTTTGGTGGTTGACCCTCTTCTGGCTGAAGCGATAAACTTTACTGCTTACTCAGAAAACCCACCCTTAATTGCACGCTGCTTGATAACATCCAAGCAGTCAATTGCAACATCTCCAGTCTGGAAGAGGGATTGGATTGCAGACCAGAAGGTCCAGCAGATCCGTAAAACATGTTTGGCCTGGCCAATGAGGGGCGATCAGTAGTACTTGGCATATGCCCTCTCTTACCTTTGCCAGAACTTTTGGGATGAGAATTGTTGGAGGATATGCATATGCGTACATTCCCTTCCAACTTATCACCAGTATGTGACATTCTTTGCATTTCCTTTCATCGCAAATAGATCCACATTTGGCTTGCCCCAATGTTTAAAAAGAACCTCTGCTACCGATTGGTTGAGCTGCCATTCTGTCAGACAACAAACCGTCCTTCGACTGAGAGCATCTGCTAGGATGTTCAATATTCCTGGAATGTGTGCTGCCTGGAGAATAATATTCCTCTCTTGGCACCACAGCAGAAGGTTCTATATCATCATACACAACTCCGGTGACCTCGCCCCGCCTTGGCGGTTCAAATAGGATACGACTGTTGAGTTGTCTGTCCTTACTAGAACAATCTTGTCTGGGATTAAGTTCTCGAATTTTTGAAGTGGTAATGCCACCGCTAATAGTTCGAGAACATTGATGTGTTTCTGCGCATTGGTCCGATCCCATTCCCCTGACAGATCATCCAATACTGCTCCCCAACCCGTCATCGATGCATCTGTAAAGATGGACATCTGCGGTTGAGGAGGTTGTAGAGGAACACCTCGCAGGAGATTCTGCTCTGATAAACACCAGTAAACCCAGTATTCTGAGTAATTGACGCACCATCAGATAGGCTTCTAGAGAAACTGACTCCAGTACTGCAATCAAACTCTTGACTCTGCTCTCCGCAGAAAAAGCTACACCGTCCCTGAGATTGAAAAGTATTCCCAGATACACAAACTCCTGGGATGGAGTCAACTCTGATTTCTCTAGATTCACAATTTATCCTAGGTCCTTTAGTAAGGCCAGGACTACGTGAAGATTGTTGCGCAGAGTGACTGGATTCCAGGCCTTCAGCAGCCAGTCGTCTATCTAAGTATGAACAGCTATGTTTCTCCTGCGAAGATAAGAAGTCATGGCGAGTGCGTTTCAGAACGAGGAAAATTATCGAATAGTCCAGGGAGGACTGATCGCTGACTAAATGAATAGCATTCTTCTGCTGAAGATCTATGATTTCTGAGCAAATGGCATCTAGACGATCGGATTCCCTTGGAATGGGAGTCCACACTCGAGTCGATGTTAATGGACCTAACGATTGACGGATGAACCAGTCCGGTTCACAGCCGTTTCTTAGCCAATGACAGACTAAACAATCTTGCACGACTGGTTTGAGAACAGCTGAAGTCTGCCTCCAACGGTATGATTCTGCACACAGCTCGTCAATATTGCACGATAAGACGTTAATTCGCTTGGGTAAAGATACTTGACTCCATTCGTTCCTGGTGTCACCGGAACGGGTCTCGCAGGAAACCTGTCAGGACCGTCCCCCACCGCCACCTCGCGGCTTCTTGGAAAATGATGGCCCGGGACAGCCGCCACAGCTATCCTTACGGTAGCCACCGCGACCCGAGCCGCCACTGTTCATATCATCTTCACACGGCCTCTTATTAGAGGACTTGTATGAGGATGAACGGCCAGGTCCCTGTGAACCGGATGCCTGATTGGCATCACGGCCAGAATGGCGGAAGGGTGATCTCTGGCCTGCCTCTGGTGCTCATGCCGATGCTGCTTGTAGGACTGCAGTGGCTGAGTCCTCTTCGTCGACTTCCACGACTTGCTACTTCCTGCTCTGCGACCATTGACACTACCTTGGAAAGAGCTTGTCGTGCCGAGCCGCCAAACAAGCCTGGACCAATGAAGGGCGCACTAGATAACGCAGCCCTCATCTCTGGTCCTGGTTCTATGCAATCGAGAACCATTCTTCTCTGTTCCGCCAATGATCTAGTGATCACCCTGGCCAGGCAATCCTGAGACGAGTGCATGGTGTCCCAGATAACTCCGGGAGCAGCCTCTGGCACTTCCCCCACCTTCCGCCACGCAGGTCAGCATACCCTGCAGGACGGTACATCCGTGCGAGAGAGCAGCCATAGCCGCTCTCGCCGCATCCTCAATGAGAGTCAACTCATTGAAAGGATCTTTGTTAGCTTGGAAAACGAAGGGTCGAAAACGACCCTTGGATTTCCCAGCTAACGGCCTATTCAGCGCTTCTCTTTCCCCAAAGGAAAGCCGAGGAACACAAGCATATTGATGATAGGCCTGCTCCGGAAAGCGGACACTACTCCTTATCCCCTTAGGGTCTTGGGCAAAGAATAATACGGCTGAACCAGATGGTACGCCGCAACTTCCAACATGTCAGAAGTCTGGGTGTCCAAGGGAAGTCGGCATGCCGAAGAGCCACTCAACAGAGCGCTAGCCACACGCGCTGACATCTGCTCCATTGCTGGATTGCGCCGAGATCCTTGAACCGATGCCAACCCGAGACGATCGGACAAGGATGATTCATCCATCAATGGACTACCATTCCCATCCTCCTTCTCACTCTTGGATGAGCAGGCCCCCGACGATCAACGCTGAGAGCTACAGACCAAACTTCCAATATGAAGCGAATCCGTGGCTCGAATACTTGCGGCTCCAGTATCTAGCGAATCGCCAGATACGGATTCACTGCAATCCATCGGCTCCAGCACGGGAGCCGGGACTATGGCCGCTGCTACGGTAGGAGATGGAACTCCGAAATGAGCCATCATAACCGCCTCCGTGATGCCGACGGGAGCCGTTAAACACGGCTCTAGCGGCAATTCGGACTGATGCGAAATCCGGGTGAAAAATGCCCGACGGAACGTCGACATCTCCACCCAGCTGGCAAACCTGTACAAAACCTGTGGGTGACTCACGGGAAGTACCGGCATCTGCCACCTGAGAAAGCTCCGGCATGCCAGGGTCTTCCATCAGGAGGATATCTTCCTCCTCCACCATAGGCTCTTGAGCCAAAGCAAGAGATAGGACAGGTGCTTGTCCCTCCGCAGAACTGGCCGGACCACCGATAGGTAATCCTGGCTGCATCGTGGGTATCGTGGACTGGAATGACTTGAACATCGCCTTGAATTGGGCTGCCCAAACACCCAAGGCGCACATACATTGTAAGGACTCCCAACCTTGCCCTTCGCGCAGGCAACACAGTGATGGCCAGTGAACTTCCGCTTCATGAAGAGGTTGCAGCAAGAGCATAACGTATCAGGAGGGGCTTTTCCTTGCCCCTTCACCTTCTGCGAACACAGAATAAGAATTAAAATGCTGCACATGATAAGATGATGACAACGAGCACACGCACAATTTTCTTGATTGTAATTCAAAAAATTGGTTACAAACATTAACTTTCTCTTAAATTAATGATCATCAAGAAATAGGCAGGAAATATATGACAATTTTTTGAGTGAAAATTTTATAAACACGACTTGGTAATTAACTAATGCTAAAATAGCCAAGAAATACAGACCGATCGCTACATACACCCTCGTCAATGAAGCGAGAGCTAACGAACGGCCTAAAACAGAGTGCATAGACACGCCAAACCAAAACAAAACGTTAATCATGGGCGCTGCCATCTTGGCTACGGGCGCATCCATCTTGGAAGGAACCGAGTTGCAAGAGAAATTAACCGAGTACCCGGATAAGATTAAACAGTTAACGAGTACCGGAGCGACTCCTATAATGGCTACCATTTTAAAGCAATCTGCCAATTTAAAGAAAATTCAAACAGTCATTACGGCACGAATGTATAAATTCTAGATTGATACAACCTGCCCATGTGATGATTTTCCTTTCCCTTCCATGCTACCAGCAACGATTCACACAGAAACTGCTAAACTTCGTAGAAAATTAAAAATCTTAGAGGGCTCAAAAACGTGACTAGCAAGGAGAGCAAAACACACGAATCTGACTATGATTGGGAATTGACTCGGTACCTGGGGCTATGGTAATTCCCGGACACAGTATGGGCAGGACCAAGGGGAGTGCTGAGTTTTTAATTGTTTATTTTGAGCTAGACTAGATAAGACATTATCATAATAGTACATCTGGTAAGTATTATTCGAAGTAGAAAGGGTCAACATTTCACAATTTCCTGTACATTTTTAATAAAATCCGAGATTTTCACCCCAAAAATTGATAAATAGAAATTCTGAATGGAGGTTTTATAGCCTATGACCATAGCATTTGCTCAGCTTAAATTGGTTGAAATCGGTCAGAATGGTAAGGAGACGCAATTTGATTATTTCCAGTAAATTTTGAATAAAATCTAAAAATTTGGCCAAAAAAAATTGTTAATTAAAATTCGGAATGAGAGTTCTGGAGCCAAGCACAATAGGATCACTTGACTCAAATTTGGTTAAAATCTGGCCATTGGTTAAGGCTTTAAGGCGTTTTAAAGCAAAAGTTGATAGATGGATGGATTACGGGTGATTTCATGGCATAAGCTCACTTGGGCCCGAAGGGAGCTAATAATAATTTCTTGACAAGATTATTCTATTTTTTCCTTGGAATCACTGGCCTGTTTACAGTATATACCACTATCCTGCTTAGATCAAATGAATTTGTATTGGTTGTCACAGTTGAGTATTTTGAAAACTATTTTGACTGGAACCTGTTGTAGGTCTGCGCAATATACCATTACCATATTGAAAGCCGATATCACATAACACCTCTAGTCCAGGTGTCTGTTTTTCAAAAGCGGAGCAATTTCACAGAGGGGGTTGTTCAATGATTCCTTTGTTATGTAAGAGAGTATAATTACAGGGCAATTATCTTGTAATGTACTGCTTTCTTCACCCATTTCATTCCATGCAGATGATAGTTATTACTTTGCTGAACACTATTGCTAACATCTTGATGTATAATTTTAACACAATTTGGTTATCTTGGTTCTAGCTTATATATTTGAAATCATTTTAACTAATTTGTATGATTTTAAAGATGGCATAATTTCATAGAGATGAAAACCTGTTTCCAGGGAATGCAGAATGAAATAAGTTCAGGATCAGCAGCTTTGATTGAATAAAGGAGGTACAAAGAGCACATAGGATAAAAGGCTTAATTGGTCACTGGTCAGGAAGAATTGAGTTAATTCAGTAATGTATTAAAGTTCATAGCATTTATCAGATCTTTATTTTGTCAATTCAGAGAGTGAGATTATTTTTGAAAATTTACCACTGGGATTACTGGCTCAGTTATCCAGCTAGCCACTTCGGTAGTAAATTTTCAAGAATAGTCTTCCACTGGCCTGCCAATGCACATTTCTCAAACTCATTGCAAGTGTTTTGGCCGGCTTAGGTGTTAAAAGGTTATGGGCTAACTTGCTCATCACTGAATTATCAGTATCTCAAATTCTAACCGTCATACCAAACATCTAAGGTGTTAAAATTAATTTTAATAGAAACTGTTGCAGCCTTAGGAGACAAAAGTATTCAGTCAAATTAATTTTAAAATATCCAATAAAGCATCTAATTACAGCTGGCATAATAAATATCATCAACTTGCATATAGAATGAAATGTGGTAAATGGTATCATATAGATCACTTAGGATGAAATGCATTAAGGGCATATAAAGGGCTGTGTATGATTTACAGATATTACATGTACATTTTATAGCCAACGCTGTTCAGTAAATCTATCACAAATGTGACAAATTATGACTGGAATTGATTGGAATTTATCAATTCCGGTCAATTCAAATGATCAATTCCAGATCCAATTCCGGTGTCTTAAAATGTATCAATTCCAATTCCGGAGTCCTCAGATTTATCAAGTCCAATTCCGGAATTGAATTGGAATTGACTGATCAATTCCAATCGGAATTGACCCCAACCCTGTAGGACTGAGCCATGATATACCATGTCGAAGGCTTTTTGAGTGTTAAGGAATGCTACATATAGTGTGTGACTTGCAGTATTCAGGCCTGCACAAATTGAATATATTTTTCAGGTAACCAATTTAGTTTGCGTAACCCATTTTTGTTTCTGGATGAAATAAGTTTTAATATATTTTAATGTGCTTTAACTCTTTCGTGACAAAACCAGCCTCTGTAGTGGTTTTAAGTAATGTCCATTTACAGGCCAAGAGAAGACTATTTTTTAAATTTTACCACTGAAATGACCGGCTTGGTAACCGAATTTGCTTGGGGCGAAATTGCATGATTTTCAAGGCTGTTCGCTTGAAATTTGATAAAATTTGTCAACAATGAGCTAAAAAGTTAAATAACGTGAGATATAGGACATATTTAACAGGATTTAAGGTGCAAGTGAATGGATATGTGAATTATACAAAGCAATAACCGGGGTTTTGTGTCGAATATTGTAGCTAAGGTCGATTACGAGGCACGCTACCAAGCGGTGGCGGAGTTCTCCAACTTTTGGGCATACAAATTGCTCTGACTCTCTACGGCCTGTCAGGCTGTCCAAATATCTGTCACAGGGGCGGGTCAGAGCAGACTCGGACTAAGTAATATCATGCTGATCACGGGCAGACCTTCAGTGAAAAAGGTCAATTGCCCACCATCCCAGACACCCTCGGTATTCTATGAAAAAATAAATAAAAGCGGGCATGAATTGTATTCTACCCATAAATATTTTTCAATAGTTATAACCTTTTACTACGAAATCAAAATCAATTTCCATCAATACGACACTTTTATCGCTCATACACACAGTATCTTCCATACTAAGCGCATTACGCTGTAAGCAGTTTACCGCAACTAACTTCAGATGGCGCTGTGTTATGTTATGTTCGTATAATCCTCCTCTTGATAGGAACACCCACCGTAGTGGTAATAGTTAAAATCAGATAACAACCAAACGAAAATAGAATAAAAGCAAGTAATAAACAAGAGAAAATTAAATAAACAAGTACAGAATAAAACAACACCCTAAAACTAGGTAGAGTAGTTGGACAAGAGCAGTACAGAATAAAACAACAAACCAAACTAGGTAGAGTGGTTGAACAAGAGCAATATAAAATTCTAACATTAAGACACATTAATATCCAAGAATTTATCATAAGTTTAAAACATATTTGAGCTACAATAAAGTACAAATGTACTATTTGATGCTTTGGTAGAATAAAAGCGCTAAGGCGTTAATCGATTTTAACACAACATGAAAAGGTTTAGATGTCCAAAAAGAAATCCAGTATTAATTGGTTGATTTATCACAGGTTTATATTGGTACTAAAAATAAGATCATCTGCTACTAGGCTTGCACGATATTGTCCTAGGAGGTATCGCGATATATCGTGGTGAGAAAATCGTGATATTTCGATATATCGTATAGCCTATTTTATGGTATATGAATTCAGGGGGTAAATTGGTCTTGGTTTGAGTTGTACCGCACGGTTGGCTTATGTAGACATATCGGCCTCGCTGAGTTTTCATATCATTTTTAACGGAATCATGACTTTGGTAATCGGTAAATTCCAACGAAAACTTTAAATCCAGTCGCCAAGATGCTTAATGAACAATCGTTATTAACACGAAAATAGGACACAATTTCCCGGTATAAATTTTTGACGCCTTACACCTTGGCTTAATGCGGGAGTGAAATTATTACATTGGACAACCTAAGTATTGCGTACTCTGTTATAATCATCGTTTATTATATCAAAATTAATCCAAAAACTTGTCATTTCATGTCGTCTTTGTCAAAATGTACAAATCACGTGATATTAGGAGTGCACTTTAGATACATAGATATCTAATGTTTAGATCTGATCTGTATTTACTGAGTACCCGTTTACTAATAATAGTTAGCCTTCAGAAACATCTCGGATAGTTCACCTTGCAGGCTAAAGCGTGTATACTGTCTCAGTTAGCTATCACATTTGTGAACTCTCGCCTCCAAAAACAGGAGAGCAAGCAATATCACGTGATTTATATATTTTCGCGACGCCATTTATTGTCAAATTTAGGATTAATTTCGATTTTATAAACCATGCTTATTAAGCAATATACAATATTTATACCATCCCAGGTAATAATTTCACTCACGCGATCGTGGTTTTAAGGTATACAGTACGGCGGCAAGAAATTGCACAGGTAAATTGCGTTCAATTTTCATATTATTGTCCATCTTTTAAAACAATTTTAAAGAATGAGCTTCAACTTTTTCTTCACCTATTCCTAATATAAGTCCACCTCTCTTGCAAAGATGTTGGTTTGGAAATAAATTGAACAGCTTGCCGTAATAGAAGGCTACGCTACAAACACATAACAAATAGGCAGAATACGGCGTGAAAGTAAAATCTTCGCGATATTTCAATTTTTTTTCAAAACCATAACCCAAGAAAAACCCCAGGTGAACCACATGAGATGTCAGCCCTCAAAATTTCAAATATTTACGAGACCCATTTTTGGGTCCCGTGTTTTCAGGTCTGCGTAACCAATTGTTCGGTTTCGCAAAATCAGTTTGCGTAACCAATTGAGTGCGCAAATTGGTTACGTCATTTTTTTATCTAAACCTGCTTTATCTGAACATATTTCATCTGTATATTAAGTTAATAATGAATTTAAAGTGCATGTTGCTGAATTATCATTAGCATATTGATTACAGCATGGACGTATCCACCCAATTACCTAATTTACAGATAAAATATGTTTAGTTACTCAACTATTGACCTCATAATCAATTACATCACATATAGGTTGATGTCACCAGTCACTATTATAATTGACAGACAATACTAACTCTCATAGTAGTCTGTCAGTAAGTATTAATTGTATGTGTTTGCAATTTAATAAACATTCTGTTGATTGTTTTGAAGGCAAGTTTGTTTCAAAGTATTCACCAAGTTAGCTGTATAGTTACCATGAAATTGAGATTCTGGGACAAAGCTTGGAGCATAGCTTAGCTAGAGATGGGTGGGGAATAACTAAAAGTGGATTCATACATTGTGATATAAGTACTGTAATATTTCTCAAGTAAATTTGTCAAAAAGCAGATTGAGTTTTTGTTTTATGTCCATTCATTCGTTCCACTTCCAGACCAAGAAGAATATTTTGGAAAATTTACCCGTGAAATTACAAGCTCGATAACTGAGCCAGTCATTCAGTGTTAAGTCTCCAAAAACAATACTTCTTTGGTCTGCAAATGTACATTTTCTCTGCCAAAATATCAGTATTTGTATGACAACACTCATTGGTAACATCTTTCCAGCTTGCAACAATTTCAGGGTTCATACACCTTGGGCACAATAAAATTCCATACTTTTTCCAAACATATATTTCAAAATTCCAGACCCACTATAATATATATTTATAGAATTTGACAGACAGATGTTATCGATCTTTTAGATGTTTGAAAATGCTCAATTCCGTTGTAAATAGCATGCTTCATATCAAAAAGTTGTTGAAACTTTTCTGTTTTCCACTATCAGAGATAACTACCGTTCTGGGCTTTGTCACTTATGCGACCATTTTTTCGTTCACAGTAATTTTACTTCACGTAATTTGACAAACAAATGATCGTTCGCGCCAAATTTTGAGGGCTGGATGTCATACATTCCCCTCGGACATGGCATCCCAAGTGCCTAGGGGATGTGTGGAACGGCCAGAGTAATTCAACACAACACCCGCAGATGCATTGCTAAATCCATTGTGAGAACCATTATAGGCATAGGCTAATCATCCTGATATGGTGTTGAGAATATGAACTCTGCCGCATTGTATGTTGTAACAGTTGTCTGCTGAGTAGTTCAACATTATACAGGTCACAATTATATGGCAGTACCCCACAGGTGGGCAATGCAGCACAGTCTATACTATGTTGAGTAAGTAGGATAAGGTCACTACTAAAGATGTCCCAGTGATGGGAACCACATCATTCGGTCACTGCATCTTTTATACCTTGTAAACCGTGTTTCCTATAGCTATGCAGAGCACCACATTGGATAAGGATGTGGGTATACTCTTCGATTGCAATCTAACATAAAGGACAGATTGGATCGACTTTGTTTTGATTAAATCTGCTTAGCTTTGACTGTACAATACATGTTCCAGTTAGGAAGCGAGCTTTAATGGCTGCCCTCTTTACATGAGATCACCAGTATTACAGTAGGCCAGAGTACTGTTGTACTCGCAGTCGCTCAAGTGTTTGAGTCCAGAATGTTTTGATTGCTGATTTGACAATAGACTTCCAATTCTCCTTTGTTGGCACAGCAGCTATCAGTTTATCGATGTTTGGGAGATCATATTTTTTAAGTAGATGTTTGATTTTAATGAACCAGCTGTTAGAATCATCTTCTTTCATTATCAGCTGTCTTATCATAATGTTGGTTAGCGCTTTGTTGTTACTTCTCTATATGTTGCCCAGTAGTGACAGCTGCCTACTATGTAGTTCGGCCAGTATTGGTCTAACACCAAGCAATAAGTAGATAATACACTTAGCCGTTCTAGTGGGCAATGACTGAATCTTCCGAAGCATACTGAGATGAAAGGTTTCCAGCTGGCTTACATGCTGTTTTTGAAGAGTAAATATCTCCAGTCCATAGATTAGACATGTTGTTAGAATGCTAGAGAAGATTTTTGCCGATAAGCCATTAGACCCATGCAGGCCGATTCCGGTAAGGCTGTAAAGCGTTCGCCTTGCACATGATATTCGCTCTTCTATATTTAGCTTAATAGTGCAATATTTGTTGCACGAATGAGGTCCAAGTGGGTAGCCCGAGATGATACAGAAAGCTCACGATCTCCCAACTTCCAATCTGTGTACGGATTTGGTACTACGTCATAGTACAGCATGACGCGTCTATATATAATTAGTCTATGGTGATAAAAAACAATTTTTCAATTCACGGAAACATAGGACATGAGTGGTTATTAATTAATTTCAAGAAATAGAAACATAATGAGAACTATAACGCGGTAGCGTCACAGAATCGGTACTCATTCATCATCATGATAGTGTCATAAATTATATGGGACGAGTATGTATAAAGACAATACTTTTAAATTTCGATGAAAAATGTGTCCCAAATATTTTGTAGACAAAATTGCAGACGCTTTCATGAGGGTATCCAGTCAACTCGGCCCAATTACAACTCGGCCTAGGTACCAACTCGGCCCAGTTTTTTCTCGGCCGACTACCAACTCGGCCTAATTTCTAACTCTGCCTATATCCAACTCGGCCTAGTTTTATATTCTCCTTTTATATCTATAGGCCTACTGGACAAAAAAATTTCTGTTATATCGAATGTTTCTAACAATACTGAAAAAACTTCGTGATCCCTAACTTTTTTTGTCCAGTATATATAGTAAGTGTTACCAACTCTATTTATTATGTCTATAGCTACGATGTCTGATAATGTTTATATTATCATCAGATTCATGCGTATCTATAGGCTTAATAAATAGTGTTGGTAACACTCATATACGATATATAAGGGAAATATGAAGCTACGCTGTATATTCAAAGTTGATTATTTGCGCATACTTATGATCGTTAATTGCTTTAAACGTTCACAAATAGTGTCAAATAAACAACTTTCTATATAGCGTTGGCTGCTCATAGTAGGCCTATTTTGTAATATTGCCCATTATTTTTATTATTTTATAATATTCACGACCAAGTTAGCAGATGATCGTAATTATTATTCAATAATATAATAAGAGCCAGAGAAATACACTTATAGGTCGACTTACTATTCACTCATTACGTATATCCCGACTTTTCTGATCGTTGACTATGTGAAATAATAATTAGTGTTCATTTTAACATAGTCATGTGACAGACATCCGTGTTGTCCATCCAACTATATGTCACAAGTCTAATTTAAATGACCACTAATTATCAATTCACTTTTCATGCTGATATTTAACCTGTACGATTAAATCTCTATTCTTGGATAATTGATTATGAAAGTTATTTCTCCCGTAATCAATCATACAAGAATAAGAGATTTATTATTACATGTTATCAGCATAGAACACTCTTCTCGACTGACCACATATTTGAGCTAAACGGGATCTGTGAAGGTATGAGATCGTTTCTGATTCGCTCTTGCCATAGACATGTTTATTCAGTATTATACACCAACCAGTGTTTTATGATCCATATTCGTATAAACAATGTCTGCCGGGTTTGGATGACAATAGGGGAATTCAGAGCCGGATTAAGCCTAGTTGGGGCCCAGGGCTAAATAGTTGTAGGGGCCCCTTATAATGCTACTCACAGGAAGTGTGATTCCAATGGGTCTTTCCAGCTTTAGCCATGCAGTCCCTCTCTATCTAAGCTCCACCCACACCACGCTCGTTTTGGGATCGATCGATCTCTGAACTCCCTGACTATCAATTTTCATACAACTATGCAGGTGAGCTGTTGAATATTTTGAAACTAATTCGACTGGGTGCTGGTGCTGCCTATGGCGTATCGTGGTTGCAAAAGTGAGATACTGGGATTAAAACGTTCAAATTGGTTAAATGCGATAATGGTTTTTGATTTGGGGGCCCCAAAATATTGGGGGCCCCGGGCTGCAGCCCAGCCAGCCCCCCCCCCCCTTAATCCGCCACTGGGGGAATTATCTTCACCCACGGCAATTATTGTTTGTTTTCATAGTAATGGCTGGC
>JAVVLW010003479.1:0-11000 GCA_034401795.1 Chaetoderma sp. LZ-2023a | reverse complement strand
CTTACCTGTATAGTTACCTTGAAATCTTGATTATGGTAATTCAAGATTCGAATGTTTAAATAAAAGCGTGTCTAGTACTGGCAAGAGGGACAAATTCAAAATGAATTTTGTTGACGTGCGAGATTTGTCATCTCTTCTCTTCTTATAAATGGATTGCTTATTAAATAAATGTCAAATGAAATTGCGAGACATCTCTTCTTGGAAGAGTACAGAAACTCTGGGCAATTAATACTACCTAATCTTTGGTATGTTTTTTTGTGTCTGCTCAGAAAGGTGACTCCAATATTTGACACACATCATCCACAGAAACGATCGCCTTGAATATCCTCCACCCAGCTTAGGATCACAAAATGTGCCATATAAAACACGTGGTCTCTTCTTCATCATCATCATCAGCATCATCATCACCATGGCAAAACTGTAGCCTGGTAGCTCAGAGAAACAGGCTAACCTAACGAACGACTATAATTTTCTTCCTTTAAAGTCACGTGATCTTCCTATCGGGTTTGAATGCCAATATTCACCACGCATGTTCATCGTAGATCATGTTTGTCTGTTCTTTTACATTTACTGAGAGTGAACTCGATATCAAGATTCATCATACACGGCAGTGACATTTGGACGGTTAAACAATTGACCTTTCCAGTTTATCTGTCCATCATCTGATGTCATAATCAACTAAGTGACGCGTAGGATGACGTCATAATTAATTATGACATGAATGACTCGAATTAGTCCATCTTAAACGCTACGTTGTACGAATTGTATGGCTTTGCTATTTAATAAACATCCTGTTGAATATTTTGAAACCAATTTAACTGGGCGCTGTTGCTGCATACCCAGACAAAGTAGTTTCAAAATATTCAACAGCTAACATGTATAGTTTTTTTGGAAATTGAGATTCAGAGAGTGCAGTGATCGATTGATCCAAACACGAGCGAGCTGTGGCTGGCGATTAGCTAGAGATGGGTGGAGCATAGCTAAAACTGAAAAGATCCATTGGTTAAAACATGTCGGTGTCTGTAGTCGGTGTTTGAACACACATGACTGTCGGTGTCTGTAGTTGGTGTCTGAACACACATTACTGTCGGTATCTATAGTTAGTGCCTGAACACACATGGATGTCGGTGTCTGTAGTCGGTGTTTGAACACACATGACTGTCTGTGTCTGTAGTCGGTGTCTGAACACATATAACTGTCGGTGTCTATAGTTGGTGTCTGAACACACATGCCTGTCGGTGTCTCTAACCGGTGTCTCAACACACATGACTGCCAGTGTATGTAGTCGGTGTCTGAACACACATGCCTGTCGGTGTATATAGTTGGTATCTGAACACACATGAATGTCAGTATCTGTAGGTCGGTGTTTGAACACACACGACTCTCGGTGTCTGAACACACATGACTGTCGGTGTCTGAACACACATGACTGTCGGTGTCTGTAGTCGGTGTCTGAACACACACGACTGTTGGTGTCTATAGTCGGTGTCTGAACACACATGACTGTCAGTGTCTGAACACACATGACTGTCGGTGTCTATAGCCGGTGTCTGAACACATGACTGTCCGTGTCTATAGTCGGTGTCTGAACACACATGACTGTCAGTGTCTGTAGTCGGTATCTGAACACACATGACTGTCGGTATCTGTAGTCGGTGGCTGAACACACATGACTGTCGGTGTCTGTAGTCGGTGTATGAACACACATGACTGTCGGTGTCTGAACACACATGACTGTCGGTGTCTGGACATGCATGACTGTCGGTGTCTGTAGTCGGTGTCTGAACACACATAACAGTTGGTGTCTATAGTCGGTGTCTGAACACACATGACTGTCCGTGTCTATAGTCAGTGTCTGAACACACATGACTGTCGGTATCTATAGTCGGTGTCTGAACACACATGACTGTCGGTGTCTGAACACACATGACTGTCCGTGTCTATAGTCGGTGTCTGAACACACATGACTGTCAGTGTCTGTAGTCGGTGTCTGAACACACATGACTGTCGGTATCTGTAGTCGGTGGCTGAACACACATGACTGTCAGTGTCTGAACACAGGACTGTCAGTGTCTCTAGTCGGTGTCTGAACACACATGACTGTCGGTGTATGTAATCTGTTGACTCACAGGACTGTCAGTATCTGTAGTCGGCCTCTGAACACACATGACTGTCGGTGTCTATAAACGGTCTCTGAACGCACATGACTGTCGGTGTCTATAATCCGTCTCTGAACGTACATGACTGTCCGTGTCTGTAGTCGGTGTCTGGACACACATGACTGTCAGTGTCTATAGTTGGTGTCTGAACACACTTGACTGTCAGTGTCTGAACACACATGACTGTCGGTGTCTGTAGTTGGTGTCTGAACACACATGACTGTCAGTGTCTGTAGTTGGTGTCTGGACACACATGACTCTCGGTGTCTCTGTTCGGTGTCTGAACACACATGACTCTCGGCGTCT
Organism: Chaetoderma sp. LZ-2023a; assembly: GCA_034401795.1. NCBI lineage: Eukaryota > Metazoa > Mollusca > Caudofoveata > Chaetodermatida > Chaetodermatidae > Chaetoderma > Chaetoderma sp. LZ-2023a. The sequence continues at coordinate 8,535 of JAVVLW010003479.1, read as the reverse complement.
CTAGTCAGTGTCTGAACACACATGACTCTCGGTGTCTGTCGTTGGTGTCTGAACACACATGACTGTCGGTGTCTGAACACACATGAATGTCGGTGTCTGAACACACATGACTCTCGGTGTCTGTAGTTGGTGTCTGAACACACCGAACTGTTGGTGTCTGTAGTTGGTGTCTGAACACACATGACTGTCGGTGTCTGAACACACACGACTGTCGGTGTGTGTAGTTGGTGTCCAAACACACATGACTGTCGGTGTCTAAACACACATGACTCTCGGTGTCTGTAGTTGGTGTCTGGACACACATGACTGTCGGTGTCTGAACACACATGACTGTCTGTGTCTGTAGTTGGTGTCCAAACACACATGACTGTCGGTGTCTGAACACATATGACTCTCGGTGTCTGTAGTTGGTGTCTGAACACACATGACTGTCGGTGTCTGTAGTTGGTGTCGGAACACACATGATTATTGGTGTCTGTAGTTGGTGTTTGAACACACATGACTGTCGGTGTCTGAACACACATGACTGTCGGTGTGTGTCGTTGGTGTCCAAACACACATGAATGTCGGTGTCTGGATACACATGACTCTCGGTGTCTGTAGTTGGTGTCTAGACACACATGACTGTCGGTGTCTGAACACACATGACTGTCGGTGTCTGTAGTTGGTGTCCAAACACACATGACTGTCGGTGTCTGAACACACAAGACTCTCGGTGCTGTAGTTGGTGTCTGGACACACATGACTGTCGGTGTCTGAACACACATGACTGTCGGTGTCTGTAGTTGGTGTCCAAACACACATGACTGTCGGTGTCTGAACACACAAGACTCTCGGTGCTGTAGTTGGTGTCTGAACACACATGACTGTCGGTGTCTGTAGTTGGTGTCTGAACACACATGACTGTCGGTATCTATAGTTAGTGCCTGAACACACATGGATGTCGGTGTCTGTAGTCGGTGTTTGAACACACATGACTGTCTGTGTCTGTAGTCGGTGTCTGAACACATATAACTGTCGGTGTCTATAGTTGGTGTCTGAACACACATGCCTGTCGGTGTCTCTAACCGGTGTCTGAACACACATGACTGTCAGTGTATGTAGTCGGCGTCTGAACACACATGCCTGTCGGTGTATATAGTTGGTATCTGAACACACATGAATGTCAGTATCTGTAGGTCGGTGTTTGAACACACACGACTCTCGGTGTCTGAACACACATGACTGTCGGTGTCTGAACACACATGACTGTTGGTGTCTATAGTCGGTGTCTGAACACATGACTGTCCGTGTCTATAGTCGGTGTCTGAACACACATGACTGTCAGTGTCTGTAGTCGGTGTCTGAACACACATGACTGTCGGTATCTGTAGTCGGTGGCTGAACACACATGACTGTCGGTGTCTGTAGTCGGTGTCTGAACACACATGACTGTCGGTGTCTGAACACACATGACTGTCGGTGTCTGGACATGCATGACTGTCGGTGTCTGTAGTCGGTGTCTTAACACACATAACAGTTGGTGTCTATAGTCGGTGTCTGAACACACATGACTGTCCGTGTCTATAGTCAGTGTCTGAACACAAATGACTGTCGGTATCTATAGTCGGTGTCTGAACACACATGACTGTCGGTGTCTGAACACACATGACTGTCGGTGTCTGAACACACATGACTGTCGGTGTCTGAACACACATGACTGTCCGTGTCTATAGTCGGTGTCTGAACACACATGACTGTCGGTATCTGTAGTCGGTGGCTGAACACACATGACTGTCAGTGTCTGAACACAGGACTGTCAGTGTCTCTAGTCGGTGTCTGAACACACATGACTGTCGGTGTATGTAATCTGTTGACTCACAGGACTGTCAGTATCTGTAGTCGGCCTCTGAACACACATGACTGTCGGTGTCTATAAACGGTCTCTGAACGCACATGACTGTCGGTGTCTATAATCCGTCTCTGAACGTACATGACTGTCCGTGTCTGTAGTCGGTGTCTAGACACACATGACTGTCAGTGTCTATAGTTGGTGTCTGAACACACTTGACTGTCAGTGTCTGAACACACATGACTGTCGGTGTCTGTAGTTGGTGTCTGAACACACATGACTGTCAGTGTCTGTAGTTGGTGTCTGGACACACATGACTCTCGGTGTCTCTGTTCGGTGTCTGAACACACATGACTCTCGGCGTCTCTAGTCAGTGTCTGAACACACATGACTCTCGGTGTCTGTCGTTGGTGTCTGAACACACATGACTGTCGGTGTCTGAACACACATGAATGTCGGTGTCTGAACACACATGACTCTCGGTGTCTGTAGTTGGTGTCTGAACACACATGACTGTTTGTGTCTGTAGTTGGTGTCTGAACACACATGACTGTCGGTGTCTGAACACACATGACTGTCGGTGTGTGTAGTTGGTGTCCAAACATACATGACTGTCGGTGTCTAAACACACATGACTCTCGGTGTCTGTAGTTGGTGTCTGGACACACATGACTGTCGGTGTCTGAACACACATGACTGTCTGTGTCTGTAGTTGGTGTCCAAACACACATGACTGTCGGTGTCTGAACACATATGACTCTCGGTGTCTGTAGTTGGTGTCTGAACACACATGACTGTCGGTGTCTGTAGTTGGTGTCGGAACACACATGATTATTGGTGTCTGTAGTTGGTGTTTGAACACACATGACTGTCGGTGTCTGAACACACATGACTGTCGGTGTGTGTCGTTGGTGTCCAAATACACATGAATGTCGGTGTCTGGATACACATGACTCTCGGTGTCTGTAGTTGGTGTCTAGACACACATGACTGTCGGTGTCTGAACACATGACTGTCGGTGTCTGAACACACATGACTGTCGGTGTTTGTAGTTGGTGTCCAAACACACATGACTGTCGGTGTCTGAACACACAAGACTCTCGGTGCTGTAGTTGGTGTCTGAACACACATGACTGTCGGTGTCTGTAGTTGGTGTCTGAACACACATGACTGTCGGTATCTATAGTTAGTGCCTGAACACACATGGATGTCGGTGTCTGTAGTCGGTGTTTGAACACACATGACTGTCTGTGTCTGTAGTCGGTGTCTGAACACATATAACTGTCGGTGTCTATAGTTGGTGTCTGAACACACATGCCTGTCGGTGTCTCTAACCGGTGTCTGAACACACATGACTGTCAGTGTATGTAGTCGGCGTCTGAACACACATGCCTGTCGGTGTATATAGTTGGTATCTGAACACACATGAATGTCAGTATCTGTAGGTCGGTGTTTGAACACACACGACTCTCGGTGTCTGAACACACATGACTGTCGGTGTCTGAACACACATGACTGTCGGTGTCTGTAGTCGGTGTCTGAACACACACGACTGTTGGTGTCTATAGTCGGTGTCTGAACACACATGACTGTCAGTGTCTGAACACACATGACTGTCGGTGTCTATAGCCGGTGTCTGAAACACATGACTGTCCGTGTCTATAGTCGGTGTCTGAACACACATGACTGTCAGTGTCTGTAGTCGGTGTCTGAACACACATGACTGTCGGTATCTGTAGTCGGTGGCTGAACACACATGACTGTCGGTGTCTGTAGTCGGTGTCTGAACACACATGACTGTCGGTGTCTGAACACACATGACTGTCGGTGTCTGGACATGCATGACTGTCGGTGTCTGTAGTCGGTGTCTTAACACACATAACAGTTGGTGTCTATAGTCGGGTGTCTGAACACACATGACTGTCCGTGTCTATAGTCAGTGTCTGAACACAAATGACTGTCGGTATCTATAGTCGGTGTCTGAACACACATGACTGTCGGTGTCTGAACACACATGACTGTCGGTGTCTGAACACACATGACTGTCGGTGTCTGAACACACATGACTCTCGGTGTCTGTAGTTGGTGTCTGGACACACATGACTGTCGGTGTCTGAACACACATGACTGTCTGTGTCTGTAGTTGGTGTCCAAACACACATGACTGTCGGTGTCTGAACACATATGACTCTCGGTGTCTGTAGTTGGTGTCTGAACACACATGACTGTCGGTGTCTGTAGTTGGTGTCGGAACACACATGATTATTGATGTCTGTAGTTGGTGTTTGAACACACATGACTGTCGGTGTCTGAACACACATGACTGTCGGTGTGTGTCGTTGGTGTCCAAACACACATGAATGTCGGTGTCTGGATACACATGACTCTCGGTGTCTGTAGTTGGTGTCTGGACACACATGACTGTCGGTGTCTGAACACACATGACTGTCGGTGTCTGTAGTTGGTGTCCAAACACACATGACTGTCGGTGTCTGAACACACAAGACTCTCGGTGCTGTAGTTGGTGTCTGGACACACATGACTGTCGGTGTCTGAACACACATGACTGTCGGTGTCTGTAGTTGGTGTCCACACACACATGACTGTCGGTGTCTGAACACACAAGACTCTCGGTGCTGTAGTTGGTGTCTGAACACACATGACTGTCGGTGTCTGCAGTTGGTGTCTGAACACACATGACTGTCGGTATCTATAGTTAGTGCCTGAACACACATGGATGTCGGTGTCTGTAGTCGGTGTTTGAACACACATGACTGTCTGTGTCTGTAGTCGGTGTCTGAACACACATGACTGTCGGTGTCTGAACACACATGACTGTCGGTGTCTGAACATGCATGACTGTCGGTGTCTGTAGTCGGTGTCTGAACACGCATAACAGTTGGTGTCTATAGTCGGTGTCTGAACACACATGACTGTCCGTGTCTATAGTCAGTGTCTGAACACACATGACTGTCGGTATCTATAGTCGGTCTCTGAACACACATGACTGTCGGTGTCTGAACACACATGACTGTCGTGTCTGAACACACATGACTGTCGGTGTCTGAACACACATGACTGTCCGTGTCTATAGTTGGTGTCTGAACACACATGACTGTCAGTGTCTGTAGTCGGTGTCTGAACACACATGACTGTCGGTATCTGTAGTCGGTGGCTGAACACACATGACTGTCAGTGTCTGAACACAGGACTGTCAGTGTCTCTAGTCGGTGTCTGAACACACATGACTGTCGGTGTATGTAATCTGTTGACTCACAGGACTGTCAGTATCTGTAGTCGGCCTCTGAACACACATGACTGTCGGTGTCTATAAACGGTCTCTGAACGCACATGACTGTCGGTGTCTATAATCCGTCTCTGAACGTACATGACTGTCCGTGTCTGTAGTCGGTGTCTGGACACACATGACTGTCAGTGTCTGTAGTTGGTGTCTGGACACACATGACTCTCTGTGTCTCTGTTCGGTGTCTGAACACACATGACTCTCGGTGTCTCTAGTCAGTGTCTGAACACACATGACTCTCGGTGTCTGTCGTTGGTGTCTGAACACACATGACTGTCGGTGTCTGAACACACATGAATGTCGGTGTCTGAACACACATGACTCTCGGTGTCTGTAGTTGGTGTCTGAACACACATGACTGTCGGTGTCTGAACACACATGACTGTCGGTGTCTGAACACACATGACTGTCGGTGTCTGAACACACATGACTGTCCGTGTCTATCGTCGGTGTCTGAACACACATGACTGTCAGTGTCTGTAGTCGGTGTCTGAACACACATGACTGTCGGTATCTGTAGTCGGTGGCTGAACACACATGACTGTCAGTGTCTGAACACAGGACTGTCAGTGTCTCTAGTCGGTGTCTCAACACACATGACTGTCGGTGTATGTAATCTGTTGACTCACAGGACTGTCAGTATCTGTAGTCGGCCTCTGAACACACATGACTGTCGGTGTCTATAAACGGTCTCTGAACGCACATGACTGTCGGTGTCTATAATCCGTCTCTGAACGTACATGACTGTCCGTGTCTGTAGTCGGTGTCTGGGCACACATGACTGTCAGTGTCTATAGTTGGTGTCTGAACACACTTGACTGTCAGTGTCTGAACACACATGACTGTCGGTGTCTGTAGTTGGTGTCTGAACACACATGACTGTCAGTGTCTGTAGTTGGTGTCTGGACACACATGACTCTCGGTGTCTCTGTTCGGTGTCTGAACACACATGACTCTCGGTGTCTCTAGTCAGTGTCTGAACACACATGACTCTCGGTGTCTGTCGTTGGTGTCTGAACACACATGACTGTCGGTGTCTGAACACACATGAATGTCGGTGTCTGAACACACATGACTCTCGGTGTCTGTAGTTGGTGTCTGAACACACATGACTGTCGGTGTCTGAACACACATGACTGTCGGTGTGTGTAGTTGGTGTCCAAACACACATGACTGTCGGTGTCTAAACACACATGACTCTCGGTGTCTGTAGTTGGTGTCTGGACACACATGACTGTCGGTGTCTGAACACACATGACTGTCTGTGTCTGTAGTTGGTGTCCAAACACACATGACTGTCGGTGTCTGAACACATATGACTCTCGGTGTCTGTAGTTGGTGTCTGAACACACATGACTGTCGGTGTCTGTAGTTGGTGTCGGAACACACATGATTATTGGTGTCTGTAGTTGGTGTTTGAACACACATGACTGTCGGTGTCTGAACACACATGACTGTCGGTGTGTGTCGTTGGTGTCCAAACACACATGAATGTCGGTGTCTGGATACACATGACTCTCGGTGTCTGTAGTTGGTGTCCAAACACACATGACTGTCGGTGTCTGAACACACAAGACTCTCGGTGCTGTAGTTGGTGTCTGAACACACATGACTGTCGGTGTCTGTAGTTGGTGTCTGAACACACATGACCGTTGGTGTCTGTAGTTGGTGTCTGAACACACATGACTGTCGGTGTCTGAACACACATGACTGTCGGTGTGTGTAGTTGGTGTCCAAACACGCATGACTGTCGGTGTCTGAACACACATGACTCTCGGTGTCTGTAGTTGGTGTCTGAACACACATGACTCTCGGTGTCTGTAGTCGGTGTCTGAACACACATGACTGTTGGTGTCTGTAGTTGGTGTCTGAACACACATGACTCTCGGTGTCTGTAGTTGGTGTCTGAACACATATGACTGTTGGTGTCTGTAGGGCTAAAAAATAAGTTAACAAGCTCCAAAAACAAACACAGAAATGTGTCAGTTAGTACAATTTTGAACACGATGTATGCAATGTTTTGTTGGATATTTTGAACATAATTGGATTGGAACCAATGTACACCAATCCACTTATGTTCAAAGTATTGTTTTTGAAACAAGTACTCTATTTGGTATTTGACCAACATCCTAGCTTGCCTATACTAAGGCCAAGATAATAGATATTCTTATTATGCCTTCTTCCCCTCATCACGAGGTTTCAGTGGCTCGAATCACTTAAAGTTCTCATCTATTCTTAAAAGATACATATCCTGCCAATAGTTATGACTATTTATTACTTTATGGACACTTTAACCAACTAGAACTGTAGCCGCTTTTTAGATAGATATATGCTGGTGCCATTATTTCAGACTCTATTGTCAAAAAAGACGGATATGCTGGGCCTCATCGTGGCTCCGGTGTGAAACACCTAGTGGCTAACCGCAGCATAACGCTCCATCACAACATGACATCACATTATGCATATCAAGATGGTGCTCGTCCTTTGGTACAGCAGGGAGGGAGGGTGCCGGGCCCTAAGCGTCCCACCCAAGCGACTGGCGGCCCCACTGCGACTCGAGGAGCCAGGAGGCGTAGGAGGCGGTTAAATGCTACTGGCCAAGCTCTAACATCATCATCAAAACCGCTTAAAATATGCCAGTGGAATGCTGAAAGAGTAAGGAAGAAGGAAACAGAACTACAACAAAGACTTAAAGAAGAGGATATAGATGTGGCATGTATCCAAGAGTCGCACCTCCATCCTGATCAGCACTTCTTTATTCGAGGGTACCAGACCTTTCGACATGACCGCAAAACAAGAATCAAAGGTGGAGTGATGACATTAGTAAAAATTGACATTCCACCCATAGAGAAAGTCATAGAGACTGGAGAAGAAGCGGTCCTGCATGTGAATATTTCTCTCGAAATTGATCCATCCAAATTGCGAACTTCTCTTGCCCGCAAGATAAAAACCTTTCATTTGATAATATCTCTGCATCGGAGGAAAACTGGATGATAGTTGGAGATTTTAATAGTCATTCCCCAAGCTGGTGTTATATCAAGAGATCGACAACCGTGGTGAAGAAGTCGAAAACTGGCAGGACGAGAACAGACTGATACTGATCAACAAACCTGATGACCCTATTACCTTCTACTCTAGGAGATGGCACTCGACAACAACACCAGATCTAGCATTCTCAACAAAAGATGTGAAGACGTGACGACGGCAATCAGCTTGGAGGCAGTGACCACAGGCCCGTTAACATCGCACTGGATGTAGACAGACAACCTCCACTAAGCAAGCCTGTGCCACGGTGGAATTACAAGAAAGCGAACTGGTCACGTTTCCATGAGCTATCGGATGAGTTTTCACATAATGTTCAGACTGAAAATAGCATAAATAAAGTAGTTGACAGCCTCAA
>JAVVLW010003477.1:20000-36000 GCA_034401795.1 Chaetoderma sp. LZ-2023a | reverse complement strand
CACCCCCCCCCCCCTCCACCCCACCCACCACCCCCACTCCTCAATCATGACATTGAGGGAGGATTTTGACTTATTTTGACCAAATATCTTGAAATCGCGTGCGAATTTAGTGTTGTTTCTTGAGTGAGTTAAGCTTTAGGCCGCTGATCCAATGCACTTGTTCTGCCTTTTCTTTAAATCTAGCGTTATTATATATGCAAGCCTCATGGAAATATATTGCCCACTGGACATCTGGCATGAAACACTCAGATACAGAACAGATACAAAGCAGATTCGTTAATGGAGAAGACAACAAGTCAACACATGCGGCAATTTAACGAGAACATGGGACATTGACAGACAACTAAGGATACTGCAAAGCTATTCACCGACCGACCATTATCTAAAGATCAGCAACATCGATGTTGAGTCGTTGACACGAGCGGATGAAAAGAAGTCATGTGATATAATGTGAGGAATATGATGTTCAGTCAGAGAACTTTGATGAAGCCATAAAGACAGCAAAACCAAGGAAATCATAGGAACACAAATTATTCCCAGAGCACAAAAGTCCCTAGTGCCAAGTGATTACAGGTTCTATTTCTAAGTTCACGGAAATGGTTTCTGGAGAAAATGACATCAATACCCACGAACAAGCACGTCTTCAAAGAGGACTAGCTAAACAAGACATATAATAACAACACATTGTAACTCGTAAAAGGCCGACGATCTTTACCATGACAAGACGCACATAGTTGTGGTATCTTCGACATGGGAAATGCGTTTGACCCAATCTGGAAAGACGGACTGATGCTGAAACCTACAATAATTTAATATAAATGAATACGTGATTATATGGCTATTTCATTACGTTGGCCATCATAACGCTCGAGTGAGAACACGTGGCTACATTTAACGCAACTGCGAGGAGATAGGCTTACACATGGCATTTCCCCCTACACTGTTCAACCTCTCTGAGACTGCCATTAGCTATGTACGCACGTGATCTTTCAATTTGAAATTCAGAGGATAATATGTGATATACAAATGTACGACGCCAAAATCCTCGGGAAAAGATGAAAATGATGCTAATACTAGATGATATTAAGATGATGAAGGCCAACGAGAAGATTTGTCTTGTCTACTTAGCCCCAACCAGTCACTGTCTTAATCAATAGAGGGGTCCATTTTCAGCTATTCCCCGTCTATTCCTAACTGGCTCCTCCCACGTTTAGTCGGTGTTGGGATCGATTTATATACTTTGAACCGCGAATTCACAGAATCCCAATTTCAAGGTAACTATACAGGTAAGCTGTTGAATATTTTGAAACTAATTTGACTGGGTGATGTTGTTTCCTATGGCAACAACAGCGCCCAGTCAAATAGTTTCAAAATATTCAACATAATATTTATTAAATACGGTAGTAAAACCATCAAAGACATACACTTCGTACACCTGACGGACTGCTCAATGCTGATGAAGACACGAGATAGCGATTCATTATGAATTTTTATTGTGACGTTGGCCGACCTGCGACATAATTGAATATGACGTTACATACTTGAGTGACAGATCGGATATCTTCATTGTTACTATCCTGTATAGGAGAAAGTTTCTAGCGAGCTGTCACTGCATGCTCACTGGAAACCTTGGCCAACTTGAAAGATGTCAAACCTAAGACATTGTTGTGAAGGCAATCTAGCCATCACATAATCGGGAGCTGGCATGCGCATTTGGAAAAAGACATATATGTCGAATAATGACTGTGAGGGTAAAGCTTTAGGTATGATAGATAAAACAACTTCCAGAAATTACCCGCTGAGAATAATGACTGGTGCGATGAAATTCGCTCCTGTTGCAAAAATGGCGAGCTGAAAGTCTATTCAAAGAAAGATTAATATGATTCTGACCCAACAACGGTAGTTCAAAGGCATACAATGGCATCATGTGGGATGAATGGGCAGGAAACAATTGGAGATAACAATGTGCTCACAGAGCGAGAAAAGACCTACTAATGAATCCTCAAAACACAACCAATACCATGCAGAGCTCACATTCGTCGTGGAATACGTTCCATTTCTGGCGTTGATGTACAATCTAAAAATAGAGCCTTGGCTTTCATGTTGAGAATAAGTCTCTAATGTAATGATCGGCCATTTTGTCACGTTATTATAACGACGAGACTGTTACACAAACTCAACTTCGGAGACAAGACAGGTCGGGATGAAGTCTATATATCTCCGTAGTGAACTGTGAATGCACCAGTGTGGATCATGTTGAGTTTAATACCATCTTAACCCCGGCATCATTAGCTTGATACAGACAGTAAGTGCTTCATGTGATATCAACATCTACGATACGTCAGAAAATTCTCCTCGTCAGTTTGTGTTCTATCGACTTGAATTTTACGACGAATTATGAGGGACTATTTTCTGTTAACTATTTTTCATATAGAAGACAATATATATATATATATATATATATATATATATATATATATATATATATATATATATATATATATATATATATATATAATGTGGTCATTTGTATTGCATACGGTTTATAGAAAGATCTTTGCATTTCCATTTTGAATTTGTAGATTGTTTCACTGTATTTTATAATGTTATCTAAATTGTTCCATAGGTTAACTCCTTTGACAAAAACACACATTGCTTTTTGAGTGGTACGACTGTATCTATATTTAAAGTTATCTGTTTGTTGTGTATAATGTTGATGAGCTGTTTCTGTTAACTGAAAATAATTTTACAAGTTTATTGGTCACATGTTATTTTTTGCTTTAAACATTATAATCAATGTGCTAAGTTCAATCATGTTAAATAAGGTGAGAGTTTTGTGTTTTATAAAGAGTGGCTTTGTATGCGCGTTGTATTCGGCTTGAATTACTAATCTAATTGCTTTCTTTTGTAATTTAAATATGGCCAGTATACTTGTGTGGTATGTGTTTCCCCAGACTATACAGCAATAATTTAAATATGGTACAACTAGTGAAGTATATAGTGAGTATAATGCAGATGGTGTTACTAAATGTTTAACTCTATACATTATCGCTATATTGGTGGCTACTTTTTCTTTGATCATTTTAATGTGATCATTCCAATTTAATTTGTCATCAATATACATGCCTACAAATTTTGTAACATATACTCTTTCTAAGCCTGTTTCATTAATACTAATTTCACAATCTTGAGAGTTTTTGTTACCATATATCATAAAATAAGTTTTTAATAAGTTAAGCGAAAGCTTGTTTACATTATAGCATGTGTTTATTTTCTCCAATTCTATGCTAATTGCTTTACCTAATTCGGTTACATTATTACCTGTGACAAACATGTTAGTATCATCAGCAAAAATGATCGATTTTAATAAAGAAGAGGCATTTGGTATATCATTTATATAAAGAATAAATAGTAGCGGCCCAAGGATTGACCCCTGAGCCACACCACAGGTAAAAGTCGGCTAATCTGAATTTACTTCATTTATACTAACACACTGCTCTCTGTTTTCTAGGTCACTTTTTATCCATTCATTCGCTATGCCCCTTATTCCATAATGTTCTAATGTTTTAAATAATATATTATGATCAATGGTATCAAATGAAGTCTATAAAACACCTAATGTAGTCTTCGAGTTATCAATTGCATTTGTAATTTCTTCAATCAATTCGTTACTGCTAATGAGGTAGAATGACTTTGTCTAAATCCATATTGACTACTATATAGAATATGTTTAGAAGTAATATATGATAATAATCTGTGATTATATAATTTCTCAAGTATTTTAGAAAACTGAGAAATTATATGTGGATCATCGGCTTTGAATAACGGTATCACACGAGCTATTTTTAATTTATCTGGGAAATTTCTTTTGACCGATGATTGATTAACGATATGTGTTAATGGTAGAGATATAATGTATCAGTTTCTTTACAAGCACCATATCAATATCATCATAATCTTTGGAATTCTTACTCTTTGTGTTATTTACAATGCTTATCACTCCATCTTCTGTTATCGGGGATAGGAATATTGATTGCATTTGTATTCCATTTAAATATTCAGAGAATTTTGAAGTGCAATCTGGAATTTTGATTGCTAGGTTTGGTCCCACATTCATAATGAAATCATTGAAACCATTTGCAATATTCTTGCTACCACTTATTGTGTTGCTATAACTTTCGGATTCTGTAGGGTAATGTGTAGATTTAGATTTATTGCTAATTATTGATTTCAATATTTTCCATGTTTCTTTGATATTATTCTTATACTTATTTAATAGTTTTGCATACTGATCTTTTTCACAAAATCTCAGTATTGAAGTTAGCTTGTTCTTATAGTTATTATATTTTGCTTCTGATTCTTCAGTCCTGTATTTTAAGAATTGATCATATAGTAGATTTTTCTTTTTGCACGCATTCTTTGGTGAGTTTGTGATCCATGGTTGATCCATTTTGTTCTTAGTATTTACAATCTTGGTCCTTTTGGGTGGACAGTTTGTTTAATATAACTAGCTGAATAATTCAATAATTCAATAAATTTGTCGTACGCTGCATTTAGGTCATCGTTACATATCACATCATTCCGGCTTATATCTCCGAGTTCTGCCCGTAAATTATTTATAGTTCGATCATTTATTAATCGTTTCTATTTCACCAAGTTTTGAATGAAATAATATTGTATTGTCTGGTATGTATCGTGCGCTTCCAAGATTCAATTCTCTTTTCCGCCAAAATTACCACGCTAATGGCCACTCATTACCCGCGAGACACCGTATCGAAGGAGATCTCGCAAGCCACGAATGGTTGATGTAGAGATCGATCATACCAGGGTGATAGCGTAGGTTACTGGGCCGGCACGTGGCCAGTACTGAGCGGTATAGGACTAGCATAGGCTCAATACCGACACCGTAATCTGCGTTATTATGGTAATGCTAAACACGCACAGAACTCAACTTTGGAAATGTTAGGCATAGTTACAATGTCCTGCTGACCCCTGGACACGCGCGGGTACAGACGTCTCGGCTAAGGATGGAGTGAAGGATGGAGTGAAGGATGGAGTGAAGGATGGAGTGAAGGATGGAGTGAAGGATGGAGTGAAGGATGGAGTGAAGGATGGAGTGAAGGATGGAGTGAAGGATGGAGTGAAGGATGGAGTGAAGGATGGAGTGAAGGATGGAGTGAAGGATGGAGTGAAGGATGGAGTGAAGGATGGAGTGAAGGATGGAGTGAAGGATGGAGATGGGTAAAATAGCCTACATAAAGTGACTACAACACGCCAGCTTTCATACGCACGTCCGCAAATAATAGTGCAGAATGGAAGTGACAGCTGCAATCCTTAGAAATGACACAAATAGCTAAGTATTTATATTCAGTGATGCGATGTCAAGTAAATGCATCATTGCTTAAACAAAGTATAATTAAATTAAAATTGCATGGGTGTTATCATTTTCAGATCAGTATCACCTGGTCTCAGTATTCATAAATATAGAGGTGGGCGTCAAATCAAAACTGCGGTAAAATAAAACAATGATAACTATATAGCCTAATATAATTAGAGTGGTGGCAGTGGCGGCCCCAGGAAATGTTTGTTAGGGGGGAAGAGAGGAGCGGGTTTGTCCCAGGGGGTCAAGGTTGGTGGATGGTCGGAAAGACGTAGCCCTGCCCCGCCCTAAATGTTGGATTGTTCCGGGGTTCCTCCATATGGAAAATCTTGAAATTAGATGCTCTGAGAAGCCATTTTCTGCAATCTTATTGATAAACAAATATCCTTATTTGGTTCCTAAATCCGGTCTTTTCATATACAGCCAAGCATGTTAGCTTTTCCAAGTTCTAAAACACTGTAATAAACACCGTTGAAAGACTGTGCTCATTGTGTCATTCTCAGTTGTGCGTGCCCCCCCCCCCCATACATGCGTGCTTGCCCGGTCGTGTGCGTGCGTGCGTGAGTGCGTGAGTGCGTGCGTGCGTGCGTGCGTGCGTGCGTTTGAGGGTGTGGAGTGGGGGTGGGGTGGGGTGAGGGGTGGGGTGGCTGAGGGGAGGGGGGGGGGGTGGAGTGGGGGAGGGGGGCGGGGGGGGGGGGGGCGGGGCAGAGCAGCAAGCTTACTCTTCGCGATATTTATGTAATATAGACATGACTTGTAAATTTTTCACCTCAGCCATTGACTCAGATGTTTAAAATAGCATCGTATTACGTAACATGTCTGCCGTCTTCGCTGGAGAAAAAAATGGTTTTGCTTAAGTTTCTTGTCCGCTAGAGAGGCTTCTTGCCTTTGTGTAAATAAATATCATCTAGAGTGGGCCTATATGTAATGGCTTCGGTTTCCTTAATGCGCCAAGTCTGAACGGAGCATTGCTGTAATTGGCGGGTGGTGGTTGGAGGTGTGTGGGGGGGGGGGGGGGCGAACCGCGTCATCAGTATATTCTTCCGCCCCTCCAAGATCGACAGCGATGAGACTTTCTTTCAAACCAACAGGACAAATGTAGTATCGTTGTGGCTCCAACAGATTTCATTATAATTGTATATAAATTCCTATCTGCTGGAAACATAACTGTAGCAACGCGACAGTGGCATATGGTCTGCGCCTGACCTAACCCAACAGAACACTCAGAATAAAATAGCAGTCTAAGCTATCTAGGAAATATAACCCTTTTAACCATACAATCAATCACAATTTGAAAACTACGGTATTTGAAACCAATTCCGCTGGATACTGCATAGGCAGCAGCATTAGGTTCCGGCCAAATTGGTTTCAATATCTTGAAAAGAATATCTCATTATATCGTTGATAATTACCAGTATTCAGTCGTACTCGTGTTGAAATGGTTGATATAAACGGCACGACATAAAAACGATATTTGCCAAACAATAGACAACAAAATCATCATGATTTTTTGGAAGACTGTTTAACTGAATGGTATTGATATACTAATCTATAGCAGTATAATAACCGTCAGTCAAATAGCTTTCAAATTACCAGTGACGTGCCATACTTTGCTCCTCGTTCGCCAGAGTCCATGCAACAATGGATTAATAGTCTAGGCGCGTATAATATTTATAATACACCTATTAGATAAAACACTATCAATAAGCACGGACACCCCCAAGCGTGACGCATTTAATGAAACCTAATTGGATTGCATTGCATCAGACCATAACTTGTTATATATGGGAACTGAGCTCGCAGTTAAATCTTTTATGAAGATCACCTGTTTCTGGGGATAAAGTACGGCACTGGCTCTTTATGCCAGGTTGTCGCCTTAACACACCACCACCAAAATCTATGTACTAATGTCAATGAGGTTCCCTGTATTTAGTGACCTATATTTAGTGACCAATTCAGTGTGGCACCTGCTATGGCCGGTATATCCGTGGTTTTTCTATGTCCACTTTGTACAGTATCAGAACGCTAAGCTCTTCCAGTCCGCTTGGCTGCATGTTACATATAGGCCACGATGCTCGCGGGTTAAGGGCTTGCTCACCTGGGACATCATTATTTCAACATAGATTGCATTGTAAGGTCATTCCAATACGATTTGGTTACAATTGGTCAAGCGCGTTGGGCGCAAACTCTGAAATTATCTGCTGAAATTCTAATACAAAATATGAGATGACCACCTAGGTAATTAGCCAATAAGATTTCTGCATAGAGGTTCAGAAGCATATCATCACAGGGCCGTTTCTACCAAGTTTGTTTTAAAAAAACAAAAAAACACAATCTTATTGGTAGGGAGTAGTTGCTAAATAATTTCCTGAAAATGTGAGAAGATGGGTGCGAAGAGATTGAGCACTGAGAATTCTGTATCAATAGGTCATGAAGCATATTAGCATAGGGCGGCCCCTCGCGCTAGCCACCTTGGACCACTATCGACACAGCGTTGAATGAAGCGGATTCTTTTAAATATAAGATCCTGAACATGTTGGAATATCCCAGATGACTGCCAAAAATATTGACCAATCATATTTCTTTATATATGTCTACCACGCCAAACCTCTTCCAGGCAAGTTTAATTAAAATCGTTCAAGCCGCTAACGAGGGGGTACCGAGTAGTAGTCTTTTAAATGATTTACAAGGCAGAAGATCCGTGATTGACACCGAAATGCATAGTGATTCTGAAACACGGCGAGTACTGGGGTATAGAGTCGTTCCAGTCAAGCTTGGTTGAAATCGGACAATTGGTTGGTTATTGAAAAGTACCGTGGACATTTAAATTGTTCTCTGAAGAGTTTGAGAAATCTAAGGAGGTCGCCAAATGAATTGAACGATGAAACTGCGCGGTAGTAATGAGTAGTCTGTTACTAAGATTTCCTGGACATTTGCGGAAAATGCATGTGGCTGCCAAAAATATTGAGCAATCAAATTTCTGTATATCAGGTTCTGAAAACGACCAGTGTCTTATCCTTTGACCAGATTTTGATTAAAATTGACCAATAAGTTAATGAGTCGTAATATCTTAAGAGAAGGCTGCATGAAGATCGATATATGATTAACGGACGGACGATGGATGGTCGACATGGCATAAGCTAACTCGACCCTTCTGACCCGGTGACCTCCCACCTGCTATCACCACACATCTCACCTACGTTTGGTAAGTTTAAGAGTAAATCAGGATTTGTTCCTGGATATTAGGCCCAATAATAAAGTATTAGATGCTGTGAACGTGTGGTAAATCATAAGACAGCACAAATAAGATACACCCGAGCAACCAGAGATACCCTCTTCCTTTTCCAGTCGTTTTTAAAATGATTTTTTAAATTGTATGATCAAAACAGATCACGTAAATCCTAAAATTTGATTCAAATCTAAGCAGCAGGTTTCGAGACACAGAAGCGAAAAATGTAAACGAGGGGACCAAAATGCCAGTTAACCAACCGAATACAGGCGTACATTAATAAGCTGTGTTTCCTGAAAGTCCATTTAGCATCGATACCTTGTAGCCTGGTTCCCTGCCCATTATATTTGGAACAATTATCGCAGCCTGGACCGCATGCGTAGTGGAACCAGATTGGGAGACGTTGTTCCTATTTGGCCAAGTGTGCGTGCGTGCGTGCGTGCGTGCGTGCGTGCGTGCGTGCGTGCGTGCGTGCGTGCGTGCGTGCGTGCGTGTGGAGTGGGGTGGGGTGTTGCAATTCAATTATAGTATGGCAAATATTTGAAAATCTCGTTCTAAACCCAGTTACTACTGTGACGAGAGTGTCTGTTGTCAATAAACAGGCTAGATATAGAGCTTGTGTTAGACAAATATTTACTTCACATTGACTACTATATCTCAGCGAGGCGATTGATGTCAAGTTGGCCCTAAATTAGGAAAATATATATATGGAACCGTAAAAGCGGCCACCTAAGCTAAATTGCACAGTAAACCTGTCTTAAGGGGGCCACCTAAGCCAAATCGCACAGCAAACCTGTCCTAAGCGACCACCTAAGCCAAATCGCACAGCAAACCTGTTCTAAGCGGCCACCTAAGCTAAATCACACAGCAAACCTGTTCTAAGCGGGCACGTAAGTTAAATCACACAGCAAACCGTCTTAAGCGGGCACGTAAGCTAAATCGTTAACCTAAATTAAAGGACCACCTCGTGGGGCCACGTAAGATAAATCGTACAGTAAACCTGTCTTAAGCGACCAACTTATAAGGCCACGTAAGCTAAATAGCCTAGAACAGTAACCCGTTACACTCAAGGCGGCCAAGACGGCTTCTGCACCGGTCATGGAAAATTCCATTTGCAGACCAAGTGAAGACTATTTTGAAAATTTACCACTGGAATGACTGGCTCAATAACCGAACCAGTCATTCCATGATACAAATTTTAAAACAAGAGCTCGGCAAACGGCGCATAATACCCCACCATGATGACAAACCAATGAATGAAAGCCATCAGAAAATATTTAGTTTTTCCTCAGACCCATACCAGTCATCATTATGAAGTGTCAAAGCAATCCGTTAAACGGTCAAG
Organism: Chaetoderma sp. LZ-2023a; assembly: GCA_034401795.1. Taxonomy (NCBI): domain Eukaryota; kingdom Metazoa; phylum Mollusca; class Caudofoveata; order Chaetodermatida; family Chaetodermatidae; genus Chaetoderma; species Chaetoderma sp. LZ-2023a. The sequence goes on along the minus strand of JAVVLW010003477.1, from coordinate 26,046 downwards.
GAGGTATCATCCGGAAACCAATTTTCAAGATGGCTGCCGCTGCCTTGCGGCCATATTGGATTTAGGATTATCGTAAATTTCGATAAGTTTCTTCACCAGACATATTCCAACGACCCTATGAAGTAATCCGATAAATGTTAACGGAGATATCATCCAGAAACCAACTTTCAAGATGGCAGGCCGTGGCTGGCGGCCATCTTGGAGTTCGGATCATTGTCAATTTCGAGAGGTTTCTTCCCCAGAGGTAGTCGAACCACCCTATGAAGTTTCATAGCGATCCGATAAACGATAACAGAGTTATCATCGGAAAACCCATTTTCAAGATGGCCGCTGGTGGCTGGTGGCCATCTTGGATTTCGGGTCATCGTCGATTTCGATAAGTTTCTTCCCAAGACCTAGTCCAACAACCCCATGAAGTTTCAATGTGATCCGACAAACGGTAACAGAGTTATCATCCGGAAACCACTGTGCGGCCCGCACGCCCGCATACCTGCCCACCCGCCCGGACAGACGGACAGCGCCATTACATAACACCCCGCCAGATTTTTTGGTGTGGTATAATAATCTTCTCTCGGTCCTCAAATGGACATTTTCTCTGCGCTCAATGTCAGGTGGTCACTTATGTAGTTTTGAATGTATTTTACTTTTAAATGTCAACTGTGGGCGATAATGACCCGGACTTGTGGGAGCCGCCTGTTTCGTTGCCAAAAGTGGTGTTTTTATCATATGTGACATATCTTAATCCTGTCAATCAAGAAATACCATCATGTCCATTTCAACATAAACGTACTAAATTAATCTTTCAACTTGAACACACCAGGAACTACAAATTCTTTGTAAATGTAGACATTAAATAGTATGATATTCTGTTGAATATTATGAAACTAATTTGACTGCTTGGTACCTGTTGCTATTATAGCGTCAAATTATTTAACAGCTTCCCTGTACGGTTGTCCCGATAACTGAGGCACTGGAATGCCAAGAGTTAATCTGTTAATGCTGATGAATATTTTGAAACTTTTTGGACTGGAAGACATGGTTTCTAAAATTAGACTAACTCCGTCATATTCAGTTTGGTGTGTGTGTGTGGTGGGGGGGGGGGGTGTTGCCTGAAGAGGGTTAATCTGGCCAGTTATAAGTTGTACAGAAATAAGCATGGCGATGAACTCTACGTCTACTGACTTGAATATATTGAACACTTCTTAAGTATTTGTTTAATTATTTAGGTGGCATAGGGCCTATCTTAAATTGAATTAAAATCTTGATCTTGAATCATTTAACGAATCGAATTATTTGATTTGGCAATATGAGTATCCTTATTATACCGTATTGGGTATGAAAATATGCCTCCTCAGCATTAACATACATGGAACAGACCATCGGGTGTGGGGGTGGGTGGGGTGGGTGTAGTCAAAGGTTCTTGGTTTGAGAGTATGTTGGGGGAACAGCTACAAGCCATGAGTCATTAAGATTTCGCGAGAATAGTTTTGCTACGAGAAAGCTATAGAAAATAAATTTATTGGCACTAGACTAAACACCGGCATAAATATGTATATATGATTACCGTGTTCTGCGGCTGCAGTAGTGGAAACATCCTACCGCTGCAATCAGTCCTTCTTCGCTTTTGCCCACTGTCTCTTGTCCTCAGTCTAAACCCTAACTTTCTCAGCTCCATTCTTGACTTGAGTGTACAGAGTCCTGCTTTCTTCAGGTCACCTCGCAGGACGATTTCCAAGGCTCTCTGTGCTGGTGTCTCTTCTGGCATCCTTAGCACATGGCCAAACATGGACCATCTTTGCTGGGCGACTTTTACAGACAGCGGCGACATATTACACATCTTGTATAGGGTATCATTGGAAATTATGCTGTCTGGCCATCGGTGTCCTGTGATGGGGCGTCGGTGTTTGTGGTGGCACGCATGGAGCGTGTCTAGAGCTGCCTTTGGAGATGCTCATCTGTTACAGTTATACATCATCAAGGATACGCAGGTTGCATTGTATAAACGTAGCATTTTTATCAAGGGTATCTTTGATCTACGAATCCATAGCTTCCAGAGGGACTGGAAAGCTATGTTCCCCATCATGTGAGTGTGCAGCAATGTCAGCAGTACTGCAAAGCAGTGAGACCAGGATTTTACTTTTGCTCCATGGTTCACCGCCACGAAGTGGATCGTCATTTTCTTTAGTCTCATAGTTTGTAGGTAGGTATATGTGGGTGAACTCCGTTTTGGATGCATTCATAAAGAGATTCTCAATTTTTAGTCTGCTTGCGGCTATTGGCAGAAGTTTGTCAAGGGGTTTCTTTTCCTCGTCTATGAAGTCCACATCGTCGGCATATTCCATTTCTAGCGGCATACCCAGTATTGACATTGGGTGGTTTGGTCCTGTGGAACTTCCCCACACGGATTTCAATGCAGCAGCAAGGTAACAGGTGAAAGGGACTGGAGATAGTCCATCTCCACGTGGATAGCCGATTGATGTCTCAAACTCTACAGACTTCACTTACTTGACTCGTACTCTCAGCTTGGTGTTTGCAAGCATTAGGCTCACTAGTCCTAGCTCATCTTCATTGCAACTAGCCTGGCGTAGTACATCTAGGATCTTTGAGCGTTTAATTGTGCCAAAGGCTCGTGGCATGTCAATGCCCATTTTGTGGAAAGCACAGTGCTTGGACATGACTACCGACACAAGCGCACGCTGAGCCCATATAATGTCTGCGCAGCTGCGTCCACGTTTGATGCCACTTTGACAAGATCCGGTGAAGTCATCGATCTTGTCTCGGATGCGGCATAGAGTAACATTGGATAGGATTTTCCATATGCTGTTGAGGAGTACAATGGACCGCAGATTGGCTGGGTGCTAGGTGGCTTCTTGGGCTTGGGTAGTGCGATAAGGGTTGCCTTGGCCTACAACGTCGATGGGAAGGTGGTGCATAAAAGCTGAATTGATTAGGTGCGTTATCGGTTTTGAGATAATGTCACTTGCAGTTATATGCAGCCTTCCAGATCTGCCTGCATCAGTAAATAAATGTCGGTCGAAGTTATATTATTTGTGTCGCTCGTTCGTCCGGGTGCACCCACATCTGTCCCTCATACTCAATAAGATATTATAACTCATATTGTGATCGTCTTCGTCATAGGGACCCTTTCGTTTTCAAGTCACAAAGAAATTACTGATTCCATCGAGTATCTATATAACAACTATACTGCATTCAGGTCGTATATTATTGATTTATTATATTTCTATTCTATATTAATTAGTGTTATAGTTATAAAACTGTCATTCAGTTTGATATTTCAAATTTGGATTCTGAACCAAGTACCATTAATCCTAAATTTTAACTGACATAAAATCATATATGCCGTTGTATAGTCAAGAGATTATCCAATGGTCCATATCCATCCTAGATTTTAAATGATTCAGTAGTCGATAGTGGTCTACTTTGAGCAGATCAAATAGGGGTCATTTTCAACTTGGATAGTGGATGTACCCGGATGTCATCTCCAATTAACTAATAATATTTATGATTTTGAAGTAAACTAAATCTTCTGTGATATTCTTTGAGGATTGATATATGTGACATCAGATCGAGGAATTGACTTGATGTGATTGGTATCAAAACTCAAAGAACGAACAGGGATTTGATCAGCCAGGATCTGTTCCGCTACTAATAACGGTTGTTTCATTCTAGATTTAACTTCGTCAGCATAGGTTTCTTGTTTCTTTCAAATTAGTGTTATCAATATTCAAACAAAATAACTTCAATAGAAAGATTCGGCGGTTACAGATTCTGAAACCCTGGTTCAATAGAACCGTTTATATCTTTATATAATACATCATTTATAACAATTATTGCAAATATGTACTACTGATTTAAATTGAATTATCACGACAGAAAGGAAGCAAGAATGAATGAATATTAATTTATCAGATCTGTCTTTGTTTACTTTCCTCTTTATTATACCCATCTTTTGATTCAATAGGTCAAAGGTCAAATACTAATGCAGATCACTCTTCCATACATCGAGCCAAGATAAGGAAGTATTAGAATTTGTATCAAATCGGTCCCATAAGCTTTCCTTCGAGAAAAAGGGTTAACCATTCATAATGGAAATCATTTAGCCAACCCCTAGACATCTGTTATATCATTTCCATTTTTGGTTAAGCGTTTTTGGCAATAAAATATCGGGTCATCATGTGATTAACGACGTTATAATCAATGTTAAAGTTTTGTCTTTTGATCAAATATATCGGCATTTCGCATCGTACAGTAATCTGACCCGCGCCAATGAAACATAACTCCCTTAAACATATTTGAATAGTTCATTGCTCTTGCCATCAGGTCCAGAAGCACGTACATTTTTCAGGGCGTTAAGTACCTTCTCAACTTCTGCTGTTTTAATTGGTGTTAGTAGTGGCCTGGGCATTCTCGAGAACGGGTGCAAGGGCTCATCGTCGTGGTCATTGAACTGTTACTTGAACCATTCTCGAATCGCCTCGGCTTTGCCCTGGTCTGTCCCGATAAAGTGTCCTTCAGAGTTGTGCACAGTGAGTGATGGTGTGTAGTCAGTACCTCTCAGGACTCGGGCTGCCACAAACATTTTGTGTCAGTCATCCGTGACAGTGATTTCATCTGCTAGTTGAATACAAAGATCTTTTAAGCGTTCACTAATGTGGCGTAGAATGTTATTGCGCTCCTGACATAGTTTGGTGCGATCTTCACTTGGGACACTTTGATAGTTGCGCAGCCATAATGCTTTCTGCTCCGCTGACAGTTTTACTACTAGAGGGTCGTCAGTATACCTAGTTCGGTTGTTTCTAAGAACACCTATGGTGCTGGTAGTTGATGGTTCCATAGAGATCAGTATTTTGGTTAGGGCTTCGTTTGGATCGGAGCTGACGTCGGTGTTAGCTATCTGCTCCCCGAGGGCCTTGTTGTATGACATTTGAGTGTCAGTGTCGCTGATGAGCTAGGGTAGGTTGTAGGTGACTCTACTCTCTTGCCTGGTATGGCGTTTATACATTAGGTAGAAATTTTTCATCTGAAGGCGTATATTGACTGGCTTATGGTCAGAATCGAGGTCTGTGCCTCCATAGGAACGAGCATTCCGAAGTAGGGGTTTTGCTTCTGTCTTGCATAGTATGAAGTCTATGTGGTTGAAGACAGCTGCTGTAGCCTTAGAACCTGCATAATATGGCATGCACAAAAGAAACGGTAACATTATTGGTATGCAGTCTGTTCTACAATTAAGGCGACCAGCTCTCCAGATGTATCCAAGAAAATGCGGATTTTTAACAGGCCTTCGGATTTCTAGACAATATCCGGATTCTTTTTCGTTGAAATAGAAATATTCTTAAAATAATTAATCTGTTACCAGTTTTCGCTTTATATAATGCAAATTCGACCCTATTCAAGTCGATTCAGTAAGTCTGAATAGTCATGTGATTTATTTACATAGAATTATAATAATTTTAACTGACACGTTAAAATGATGATTTGTATGCATTTCGGCATACTAACACACTGGAAGAGACAAATCGCGTGCTCGCGCGATAATTCCGAAAAGGACAAACTGCGCACTCTCACGCTCGCCCTAACTTATTTTCCGGACAAAAAATCATGACAATCTCCCGCAATATGCTACTTGCACTCATTGTCAATCCAGCAGCCTCCCTCCATCTTCAAAAGCACATTTTTACAACCTTGTTTTAGCTAAATAAATTATTGTTCGTTGTTCCGCAAAACGCGTTGTGTAAAGCAAACCGCACACGGGAGCTTAGTAAACAGGCACGAGAGACCGTCTAATAGTGCTTGTATGCGGCTAATTTCCCAGAATTCTTGGCCACGAATGACTTTGAGGAAAATATCTATCGTGTTTGGTAATTTAACATTTGCCTGCCTGATGCAGACAGCTAAATTGTCTGATCTCATTTCTAAAAATGGAACTACCTGCTTATCACAGACATGTAATTAGATACATTGTCAGCTTGGTCGCTACAAGTTAACAACCAGTGATCAATAAACAAGAATAACATCCCCTATGTTT
>JAVVLW010003477.1:0-12500 GCA_034401795.1 Chaetoderma sp. LZ-2023a | reverse complement strand
GTCTTCAAACTATTCAGCAAGTCAAGCGTTTTCCTCATTGAAATTTGCGTCTGGTGGCTTGCAGCAGCAAGATAGTTAACGCCTCTTAGGGTTTCATCGCAAGGACATTCTAGCTAATTTACGTCATCTTTTCCCCCAATATATGATTTATGGCCTGCGTGTACTTAGCTTACAAGACAAGCTACAGAGTTTAGCATGCATCTCTTGTCTTGCCAGTCATGTGCTCGCAGCACTTTACTCATCCATGTTACATTAGTTGACCACGGAATGATACCCAGCCCAATGCATCCTACCATTGCACATATAATATCATTCCATGTGCATTTCGAGACATGAAAAGACAGCAGATGTTTTATATGCATCGATATATTTCATTGTTTGGCTTAGTAGCATGTTTGTCAAGTTTGACAAAACAGACACATTAGTTTTAACAGTACACGCTGAGATTAAAAACTGCCTCTACCTCTATTGATTTAGATTGTACGTTGTGTGCTCGCTCCTTCCCTCTTTCCATCCATCCGTCCTTCCCATCATCTCTCTGTCCCTTTCTCCCTCTCCCCCTCCCTCAATCCCCATCCCTCCTTCCGTCTCCCTCCTTCTCACAACCAACCCCACCCCCTCCATCTCGCTCCCTCCCTCATCTTATATCTGATATTCTGTGGAACGCATCTGTTTTGACATTTCATAGGCGGACCTCCACTCTTTCTCCTAATATAATTTCCTACACCCTTTAAAATTCGCTGTTGTTATATAAAATTTCGTTTTTGTATTTGGGTTAGCGATTGTCAGGAGAGAATTCTGCTCGTGAAGAACATATTTTCCTGAGCTGATCTAAAATGATACGTCTTTGACTGCAACTCACCTTCTACCTAAGCCGACTCACCTTCTACCTAAGCTGACTCACCTTCCACCTAAGCCGACTCACCTTCCACCTAAGCCGACTCACCTTCCACCTAAGCCGACTCACCTTCCACCTAAGCCAACTCATTTTCCAGATTGAATAAGTGATTTCTCTACAAGGTGGAGCAAAAAATAGTGTTCCGTCCGTATACTCGAAAATTCATTCATATAGACCAATATGAACGAATATTAGAATATTTATTAAATTTTTAATTGTCTTAGATTAAATTGAAAACAAAATATCTCATTCAAAATGGCAAATTGTCTTAATAAAATTGAAAACAAAATATCTCTTTCAAAATAGCTGCCAATATGTTATTTGGTCCGCTCAATGTGAACCTTTGTCAGTTTCTAGGTTCTATTATTGACTTGATTTGGTTTGATTTGGTATTAATACTAAATTGGATTCAATCGTTTTCGTGATAGTCATGACATCTAGCCTACATAGGAATGTGCTTTATGGATATTTTAGCTGCGGCTATGCGCATGGCACGTGTGCAAATTTCTCAAGAAAGCCTCACCAAACACTTTAAGAAACTAAATGAAGCGACAAACGATGATACCGACTGCGATTTCAGAATTTTAGCAAAGACAAGCAAAAATGACGTGTTAAACGATCTATTCTCAGAAGATGAGATGAACTCTGCTATTGACCAGCGCAAAAGCAGTAAAGATTGTGCTACTGACCTAATAATAAACACATTTCTAAAACCATCCAAAGTCTCATACTACAGCTATATACAAACTTACTTAGCGCAATATTGGAATCCGGACATATAACCGAAGGATGGGCAAAAGGTATTATATTACCATTTATAAAAATAAAGGAGCAAAGGCGGACCCCGAAAACTATCGAGGTATTACGCTCCTCAGTTGATCAACAATTATCAATTACCGACTGACGGCATATACAGAGCTGATTCACTCCTGAAATAAATGCGGAGCGAAGAATGTATTTTCCTAAATATAACACAGTTCGCCCAAATACACCTAAAATGTATCAAACGTGTAAATCTATTGGCACCATTTTGAAGAAAGGAAGAAATGTTGTAGTAGCAGCAGCAGCAGCAGCAGCAGCAGCAGCAGCAGTAGTAGTAGTAGTAGTAGTAGCAGTAGTAGCAGTAGTAGCAGTAGTAGTAGTAGTAGTAGTAGTAGTAGTAGTAGTAGTAGTAGTAGTAGTAGTAGTAGTAGTAGTAGCAGCAGCAGCAGCAGTAGTAGTGAGTAGTATAGGGGGTATCTGTGCGTCATTGTTCTTTTCGTTGGAATGTGGTTTTAACCAATCAAAACGCTCCATTTCAGTCGCTATTTTTTGGAGAACAATGGCGACTATAACGACACGTATTCTAGAGAACAATGACGCACAGAACGCCACGTTTTTCTCGATAACAATGATGAACACCCGCACACATAGATTCTGCAACACTCTGGAATGTTCTATTATTTTGAATTAGTTAACCCTTAAAAGTTTAAAAGTTGTGTATTTTACGTTTAAACGTAGTGGCTGCGCTGCCCCCCCCCCCACTCCGGGGTTATCTCCCGTTGTAAAAATAATAAGAGAGTAATGTAAAAAAAATAGAGTTTAAGAGGTGGTCTGATAATGGAGGTCGTAGGAGGAGGAGGAGGAGGTAGTATGAGGCTGAGGAGGGGTGAGGAATTACGGTATTTATGTTTGAAAATAATTTGCTGTTTCGTCGATAACGTTATTAGTAAACTATTTTTTGTTGTATATTTTGAAAACATTTTGACTTTTAATCGTCATTACGCGCAAATTGTTTTTAAATACTTAATATTGCATTTGCAATAACGTCAGTCGTTTTAGATTTTGGGAACAGTGACGAAGTGCGCTATATCGGTGTTATTTTGAAAATGTTAACCCTTAAAAGTTGTGTATTTTACGTTTTAATGTAGCGGCGGTGCACCCCCCCCCCCCCCCTCCGTGGTTATCTACCGTAGTAAAAATAATAGAGTTTGATGTGTGATAATAGTAGAGAGTGGTAATAGTAAAATAATACAGTTTAAGAGGTGGTCTGATAATGGAGGTCGTAGGAGGAGGAGGTTGAGGATGTATGAGGAATTACGGTATTGATGTTTGAAAATAATTTGACTGTTTCGTCGCTAACGTTATTAGTAAACTGTAGGATATTTAGAGACTGTAACAGCTACCAGACAGATTAGCAACAACATATTTTTAAAATCTTGTATTAATAGTATGTTCGGTTGGAATGGTAACCTAGACTTGGCGGTGATGGATTGGATTCTATCATGGGTTAAAAAAGTTAACCCTTTCACCGATGAATTCCCCATATCTCATTTTCATCGATACCATACAGGAAAACCGTTGAATATTTTGAAAATAATTTGACGGCGCTAACGTTATTAGTAAACTGTAGAATATTTAGAGACTGTCTGTAAGCTGTTACTGTCTTAGCAACAGCTACCAGACAGATTAGCAACAAAATATTAAAAATAATCTTGTATTAATGGTATGTTCGGTTGGAATGGTAACCAAGACTTGGTGGTGATGGATTGGATTCTATCCTGGGTTAAAAAGAAGTTAACCCTTTCACCGATGAATTCCCCATATCTCATTTTCATCGATACCATACAGGAAAACTGTTGAATATTTTGAAAATAATTTGACTGTTTCGTCGCTAACGTTATTAGTAAACTGTAGAATATTTAGAGACTGCCTGTAAGCTGTTACTGTCTTAGCAACAGCTACCAGACAGATTAGCAACAAAATATTAAAAATAATCTTGTATTAATGGTATGTTCGGTTGGAATGGTAACCAAGACTTGGTTGTGATGGATTGGATTCTATCCTGGGTTAAAAAGAAGTTAACCCTTTCACCGATGAATTCCCCATATCTCATTTTCATCGATACCATACAGGAAAACTGTTGAATATTTTGAAATTAATTTGACGTCGTTAACGTTATTAGTAAACTATTTTTGTTGAATATTTTGATTGACTTTTAACCTTCATTACGCACAAATTGTTTTAAAAATACTTTGCAATAAGGTCAGTCGTTTTAGATACGATGGTTAAAATGGGGTCATTTTATCTCTGAGGGTTCCGTGTGTTTATAGAATTGTATGTCGAGCGTACTTATGCTAAAAAGATTATTTGTTGCGTATGATTTAACCATACGTTTTGAATAGCCGTGAGATCGGTCCTTAATCGAGATACAAACATACCATGTGTTAATAATGAAAGAATGTTAAAGCACCAAGATCAATCTTTAATCGAGATACAAACATGCCACGTGTTAAGGAATACTATAAGAATGTACCACCCGTCTAGTTCTAAGCACGGGATATTGTCCTCGCCGTGAGTTTGTAAAAAATCGATAATAACGCCTGCACCCGCTCACCGGCTATTGCTGTTTACCGACGCTTAAAGATACGACAATTAAGAGCAACATTTTGAGCGTAGTAGCATAATCATAGATGACCATTTACTACAAATATAAATATATCCTTTTGGCTACAGAGCAGTGATACTTTATAACCATGTTTTTTACTATATAATTCAGTCCTGCCCTAAGCAACCACCTTGTGTTACGTCATTACAAGGACTCTATTAACCCTTTTAACCCTCTAATTTCTTCATATTCATATTTGTGGTACAAGAGAAGACTATTTTTGAAAATTTATCATCGGAATGACTGGCACTGCAGGCTATCCATTTGTCTAGTCATTGCGCCGGCAAACACCCACCACCAACCACCATTATCATCGCCAACACCCACCATCACCACCACCACTACGACCTACACCCAACACCATGCATTAACCCCACCACCCACGCACCCACCAACCCATAGCGAATTTCTTCATATTCATACTTGCATCTTTAGAGAAGGCTATTTTTGAAAATTTATCACCGGAATGACTGACTCTGACAGCTATCCATTTGTCTAGACATTGTGGTCGCAATGAGTGAGAGCTCTGTGTTTGAAAAAATGGCATATAGGTTGGAGAGGATATGTCAATGAGGATTTAATAAAGGTCTTGCTCGTATGCACATGTGCTAATACGCGATATTGCTAGTTATACATTGTACCCTTGTGCGTGCGTGCATGCCCCGGTGTGCGCCCTTGTGCGCATGCATGCGCCAGAAGACTATTTTTGAAAAGTTATCATCGGAATGACTGGCTCTGCTGGCTATCCATTTGTCTAGACATTGCGACAGCAAACACCACCCACCACCCACCTATATCCTCCACCCCTATCATCATCACCAATACCCACCACCATCATGACGAGCATCAACACCACCACCTTCAACACCACTGCCACTAGCACCACCAACGCCAGTACCGACATCCACCACCAACCACTAGGCACCACCACCACCACCACCGCATGTTGTGGATTGCGACCTCTTGTTGTGGATTGCGGTTGCATGTTGAGGATTTGCGGGCGTATGTTGCAGATTGCGGGCGCATGATGCGGATTTGCGGGTGTATGTTGCAGATTGCGGGCACATGATGTGGATTTGCGGGCGTATGTTGTGGATTGCGGGTGCATGATGTGGATTGCGGGCACATGTTGCGGATTTGCAGGCGCATATTGCGGATTTGTGGCCGCAGTACATATAATCCTATAAATGGTACAAATTCAATCCCTTTTCTCATTCCAGTTTAAACATCGCAAAGTCATTGGATGTGTAACTGCAGAGTAGTTAGGCAGTCAGATTTCTTTGAAGAACCTTGTAACTTGAATACTTGCTAGATTTATCCTATAATCAATATGCCGAGACATAAATGTTTGGAATGTGCTTCAACTTTTAATAGGTCAAATGACCTGAAGCGGCATAAGATCTGTTTCCATAACGATGAAGATAGCAAAAATCTAGACAGTGAACTTGAAGAAATGACAGAGATGAATAGTGATGATGATGAGCCAGCGGAGTCGGAGAGTGAAGCTGGTAATGACTCACTGGAGACTGAGAGTGAAGATGAAGGTGAAGATGAAAAAGATGCTGTAGGCAATGAGGAACTATTTACCATATTCCAAAATATTAAGCAGGTCTTAGACGCTGAACAATCAGGTTTAGAAGATGAGGATGGTGAAGTGGACACAGACCCAAATGGTGTAGGCAATATGCCTATTTCCGTATATGCTGATGCTTTAGTTACAAAGTGCATAGACATAATGCTCCAGTCGAGAAGATTACAGAACTCTACGCTCATTAAAATAATTCGTCAGGAAATTAAAGATTTTATCGACGAGGGGTCCGCATACGATGAAGCAGTCTTCTCAGCTTTTTGAAAAAGAGAGATTCTGATCAAGAAGTACATAAGGAACCATCTAGATGCTGAGGATAATGATGATGATTCTGACGGTGATGGATCTGATCCATAAGGAATCAGTCATCGATAAAATGGATCTCCAGAACATTGACTATTTGTTTATGCTACAGCAACTATACGTTTTATCATATGTAATATTTAATTCAATGTAAAAATATGGATACAAATAAAACATTGGTTCTTTATGCGCATGTTTGATGATTGTAGCTTCCCAGCCAGGTCCCCCCACATCCCTCAATATACAAATCGGAGTGCTGTTGTACTTAGTGGTGGTGGCGGTGGGGTTGGTGGTTGATGAAAATAGGTGTTGTGGTGGATGATGGTGGTGGGGTTAATGCTTGGTGGTGGGTGTTGGTGCTTAGTGGGTGGTGGTGCTGGTGGTGATAGAGGGATGGTGACGATGGTGATGGTGATGGTGGTGGTGATGGTGATGATGATCGGTATTGGTAGTAGGTGGTTGCGGCTGCAATGTCCAGACAATGGTTAGCCAACTATATTATTTTTGTTGTCGGGGTCTCATTGACTAGGCACTCATAATGCATTCATACTGTGTGTACCCGGACATGGTAATTTTTCCTAGTTTTATTACCTTTAACTGGCTGAATGGCGAGGTGTTTCAGACATTCCAGGGATCAAAATATTTTGGAAACGATTTGAGCAAAAGTTGATGCAGACGGTCAAATTATTTTCAAAATATTCACTAAATATCATGGAAATGATTTGATAGAATGTTGTCGCTAACACCGCAGTCAAATTATTTTCAAAATATTCATACAACGCACATTGCCGACCTTGCAAACCAGTATGCTAGTATACCTCATCCCTCATGCCAGGCAGCACCGCGCTAGCATACCTCATCCCTCCTCCTCACTCGTTCGACCTCAGTTATGCGACCACCTCAACACTCATTTTCTGATTTTTCAAACCTAAATCATAGCGCATTGGTAGTTTAAGCGAATAGTTTTGATACTAATTTGACATAGGAAGCTACAATTCACACTAGCGCCTTCGTGCGCACAAACTCTTAAAAAAGTCCTGTTCAATGCGACAATTTGACATAGGAAGCCACAATTCCGCTTAGTTTCAAAATACTTTTTTACTACAACCACGAGGGACCGCATCGACCACCTAATACATTAAACGATACAAGGGTGCTCGTCATTATTCGTCAATGATGACGATGGTGGACATTGTTTCCACCATTTTTATAACCATTTTTAAAATTTAATAATTAAATGACTGACGCTTTAAAGACCACTCCTTAAATACGAGATGCATGATTATTATCTATATAATATTATGCATACAACATCACTTGGCATAGCTATATATTACCCGCATAGAGATGTACTTTGCTCTCTTTTAAAAAAAATTAAATGACTGGTAGGAAGCCGCTTAGTTTCATGTTTGAGGGTGTTAGATGAAGGTTAACGCGTTTGCATACAAATTGAAGGATTAAAAGTGAATCATAGATGCTTTATGCACAATAACGAGGTGGTCAGAGAAAACATATTTCCCTGGATACTTTTTTAACGTGCACAGATTTTTATGCGCATAAACCATTTAACAAACTGATCCATCGCGTCTAGCCTGTGAACATATCCAAGATTTTTGCCTGCATTTATGTGTCATTATATGGAGGTCAGTACGCGACAGTTTTTGATAGGACGCTAGTCATCTCACGCGATATTCCTTATATATTTTTGTAGTAGAGCGATGTAGTATAAATGTAAATGTTAATGTACATTTGGCTAAAATGTGTTGCGGATTTACGGGCACGTGTTGTGGATGGCAACAAGTATATGCACATGCCTGAACACGCATACATGACAAAATGCATGAATACACATGCGGGCACGTGTTGCGGATTTGTGGGCTCGTGTTATGAATGTTGACTTGTTAACTTGTTGCGGATGGTAGCAAGTATATGCGCATGCCTGAACATGCATACATGCCAAAATGCATGCGTACATGTGCGGCCGCATGCGGGTCGTGTGTTGCGGATTTGTGGGCTTGTGTTGCGGATGGCAGCAAGTATATGCACATGCCTGAACATGCATACACGCCAAAATGCATGCGTACATGTGCGGCCGCATGCGGGTCGCGTGTTGTGGATTTGCGGCCGCAGTACATATATTCCTATAAACGGTACAAATTCAATCCATTTTCTCATTCCAGTTTAAACATCGCAAAGTGGTTGGATGTCTAACTGCAGAGTAGTTAGGTAGCCTTAGGCAGTCAGATTTCATCTCACGTGATATTCCTTATATTTTTTGTAGTAGAACGATGTGGTATAAATGTAAATGTTAATGTACATTTTGCTAAAATGGCCAGCAGTACAAACTTTGATGGATCAGACACTGGGTATGTGCGATTTCGTTGGTGTTCCATCAACATCCGCGACACCATATGCCGACGGTCGAAAAACGAGAGGGTCTGTAGGCGTATGATCAAGAAAACAGAACCTAAAAAGATGGTGTACACCTGCAAGGAGTGCTATTGTCTATTACCAATCAAACAGTATCCGCATGGGTGTCCTGTAATCGGTGATACTCCGACTGATATACAAAAAGCAAACATGACACAGTTTGTTACGCAGATCTGCGAAGACTGAGACCTATCTCAAAACATGGCCCTTTTCAGGGCCCACAAATCATTCGAAAGAGAACTCTTTATCTGTTCAAAAAATAAAATAATGTAATACAGTTTTTACACACAACAACCCACTTCACACATGTATACGCAAGCACACATTCTGATCCATCAAAAGTGGTCGATGGATGCTACTGTTCTAAATGGCCATCTGTACGCTATTGTTCGTGGACGATTAATGCATTGCCATTGACTAGGAACGCATTTTGTTCATATTTTTGAAAAATTTATAATTAAATGACTGCCATTTTAAAGACATAAATACGATAGATAACACTATCTATATAATAGTATAGGAAAACTTACTGTGTACGTGTCTGATTTTTAAAAATTAAATGACTGGGGAACACATTTTGCTCATATTTTTGAAATTTTAATAATTAAATGACTTCGACTTTAAAGAATTGCCTTAAATACGTAAGATAAAATTATATATATATATATATATATATATATATATATATATATATATATATATATATATATATATATATATATATATATATATATATATATATATACAATGTAGATCACTATAACCTGTGTAACGCAACGATGACTGGGAGTTTGTTCATATTTAAAAAAGATTTAATAATTAAATGATTGATGCTTTAAAGACTTAAATATGGTAGATAAAACTATCTATATAATATTATACAACATCGATCGTCAACGATGACCATTTCCATAACAATTTTGAAAATTTAATAATTAAATGACTGGCATTTTTTTTAATGACTTAAACCAAGGAGGGGGTTAATGGTGACTAAACCGCCAGCAGCTTACAATCAATTATTTTCAAAATATTCGTACAGAGATATCGCACAAGACGTTGCCTCGGCGAATACGCTAGCATATACGTCAGCCATCCTCCTCATCCCTCATGACACCTCTACGAGCGACCACCTGCATTTTCTTAAAGGACCCCCCAGCCGAATAAAGGCACGCTCATGCGCGGAGCAGAGGGTGGCCGAGATAGCATTCCTCCCTCCTCCTTCGACCTTCGTTATCAGACCACCTCTCTCTTACCTAACATCATCTAATAAGAAATTAAAATTTACACTGTCAAATCGTTTTCAAAATATTCAACAGTTTTCCTGTATGATATTGATGAAAATGAGATATGGAGAATTCATCGGTGAAAGGGTTAACTTTTTTAACCCAGGATACAATCCAATCCATCACCACCAAGTCTTGGTTACCATTCCAACCGAACATACCATTAATACAAGATTTTTTAAATATTTTGTTGCTAATCTGTCTGGTAGCTGTTGCAAAGACAGTAACAGCTTACAGGCAGTCTCTAAATAATCTACAGTTTACTAATAACGTTAGCGACGAAACATTCAAATTATTTTCAAACATCAATACCGTAATTCCTCATACATCCTCAACCTCCTCCTCCTCCTCCTACGACCTCCATTATCAGACCACATCTTAAACTCTATTATTTTACTATTACCACTCTCTACTATTATCACACATCAAACTCTATTATTTTTACTGTGGTAGATAACCACGGAGTGGGGCACACTGCCGCTACGTTAAAACGTAAAATACACAACATTTAAGTGTTAACATTTTAAAAAAACCCACCGATATCGCGCACTTCGTCACTGTTCCCAAAATCTAAAATGACTGACGTTATTGCAAATGCAATATTAAGTATTTAAAAACAATTTGCACGTAATTGCGGTTAAAAGTCAAAATGTTTTCAAAATATACAACCAAAAATAGTTTACTAATAACGTTACCGACGAAACAGTCAAATTATTTTCAAACATCAATACCGTAATTCCTCACCCCTCCTCAGCCTCATACTCCATCCTCCTCCTCCTCCTCCTCCTACGACCTCCATTATCAGACCACCTCTTAAACTCTATTTTTTTACATTACTTTCTTATTATTTTTACAACGGTAGATAACCACGGAGGGGGGAGCGCAACCACTACGTTTAAACGTAAAATACACAACTTTAAAACTTTTAAGGGTTAACTAATTCAAAATAGTAGAACATTCCAGAGTGTTGCAGAATCTATGTGTGCGGGTGTGCGTCATTGTTATCTAGAAAAACGTGGCGTTCTGTGCGTCATTGTTCTCTAGAATACGTGGCGTTATAGTCGCCATTGTTCTCCAAACAATAGCGACTGAAATGGAACGTTTTGATTGGTTAAAACCACATTCCAACGAAAAGAACAAGGACGAACAGATACCCCCTATACTACTGTAGTCAATCATAGCACATGCTGTCTTTTGGCTCTGCTAATTACGTCGATTTTAGACGGTTTCTACTACTCACCCATGCTTATTTTTTGTCCTGTTGTTGTATAAGTGTATATACGTTAGTTTAGTTATATTTAATTTTGCAAGTTTTGTTGTGGGAGGTCCTTTTTTGCGACGAAAGTTTTCAGTCTGCAGGCATTTATTTATCACTGCTGTGGCCATTTCAGCCGGCCTCCTCTGTTGTGTATTGCTTTTTCTGTCCTATTGTTGTTGGGAGTTTTCCCATTTCATGGTCCGTTATACTAGCGCTTTTATTGTTGGCTGACTTTATAATCTGGCTGTCCGTGCTGGATTTTCAGTCATAGAGAGAGTCGCTACATTCTCGGCTTACTGTTGAGCTAGAGCGCCGATGTGTTATCGCCCTATGCCTTAAAGCATGTCTAGCAAATATAAACAGGAATTGAGCCTTAGGGTGACGACTGGCGGGTGGAGCGTGGGGGCCATTGACCTTTATCATGGCCTGAAAGAGGTTGTTGGTTCGGGTTCCAAGGTGTTAAAGGGCCTGATTAATATAAGCAGGTCAGTGTGGCATGTTACGGTATGCAATGAGGGAATTAAAGAAAAATTATTTGAGGATGGACTGATTGTCAATGGAGAAGTCTGTAAGGTACAGGAAATAGATTCAGATAAACTGCTAATTAAAGTGAAGGCGCCATTAGAAATACCTAATGAACGAATTAGCGCAGAAATGGCCAAATATGGTCTAGTAGTTTCAATAGAGAATGAGACGTACCGATTTGACAGATCTCTAGAAAATGGAGTTAGACGAGTGTGGATGAAGGATATTTCAAAACCTCCTCCAAGTATGCTCTCAATTGACAATACGTTTTTTCTGCCGTTATGGTACAGGAGCCAGATCAAGACATGTCGCATTTGTACCAGTACCGACCACCTAGCTAGCGCATGTCCAAAGGACATAAGGACAAATGCTTAATTTGTGGGTTAACTGATCATTATAAATGGCGATGTAAGGAAGCAACAAAGAATCAAACTCGAAGTGCTTCAGAACCAAAGAATCCCCTGGAGCCTGAACCGGCTGCTGTAGCTGCCGTTGACAAAACGGCTACTGCAGCTGATGTTCATAAACCAGCTAATCCTGTGGTAGTAGACATGGCAGATTCTATTGAGGTATTGAGCGAGAACGTGACACAAACTCCTGTACCAATGGCTAAGGATGTTAGTTTAACATCCGAGTCAGAAAGTCTACAACTAGGGCAAACAAGATTCAGATCACAGTCCACTGAAAGCGCTGATAATTCAATACTAGGTCAGGCCTCTCTGACTGTTACCTTGAAAGGTGTGGAAGGTAAAACAGATATTGCTGTTGGAGCCAGCAAAGAATTAACA